>WYDI02011591.1:0-39993 GCA_009867235.2 Psittacus erithacus
GGGAGGGGGGGGGGGGGGAGGGGGGGGGTGGGGGGGGGGCGGTGTGGATCCCGCGCGGGGCGGTGCGGGGCGCGGGGCGGGCAACGACGTCAGGGCGCCGCGCGCATATTGAGGCGGGGGCCCGGCCGCTTTCGTCAAGGAGCAGAAGGAAGCAAGATGGCGGCCCTGTAGGAGCGGGGAGCGCGGCGCCCGGCTGTGCGTGCTGGATGTCGGCAAGGCTGAGGGACGCGGCAGAGGTCAGAGCGGGACCCCCCGCGCCGCCCGCTTTCCCCGCGGCACCACGGGGTGTCCGCGGGGCCGCGCCGCGCCGCCGGGCGTCGTTTTGGGGGGTGGGCGCCGCCGCGGCTCCCCCAACATGGCTGACTGACAGAGGCGGCGGGGGGCGCCGCGGGCCCCCGCCGCCCCCTCCCCGCGGGGCCGGCCCCCAACTTTGCCTCGCCGCCCCTCCCCGCGCCTTTGTCTGCGCGACGGCTGCGGCGGGGGACAGCGGCGGGAGGCGCCCCGCTGCTTGAGCCCCCTCCGGTCGGCCGGCGGCTCTCTGCCGCGGGACTGCCCCACGGGGACCGGCTTTCCCATCCCCAACCCGCGGGTTCCCGGGTCCCGAGCGGCCGCGGCCGCGGCGGGTCCCGGCTTTGTGCCGCTCCCCGGCCCCGGTCGGACACAAAGGCGGGCGCA
Source organism: Psittacus erithacus (assembly GCA_009867235.2). Lineage (NCBI taxonomy): Eukaryota > Metazoa > Chordata > Aves > Psittaciformes > Psittacidae > Psittacus > Psittacus erithacus. The sequence goes on from WYDI02011591.1 coordinate 676, forward strand.
GCCTCGGGGAAAGGGGAAGAGAGGGGGGACTTGCGGAGTTTGGGGAGGACGGGAGCGGGGAGACAGGCGAAACGCGGTGCTGGGGGGCTCGGGAGAAGTGTGTGCGGCGGGGAGGAGGGGGCCTCGCTGCGGGGCCTTCGTTTTGCCGTGTGATCTACACGCGCGTTTTGTCCGCGTTGCTAAATCCTGCCGTCGGGGCCGCTTGCACAATGTGGCCACGGGAAGGGGGAAAAAAGAGTTAGTTTCTCGTGTATGTTCCCCAAAAATAACGCTTTCGGCGAGGTCAGGCTTGTTCCCCGCCAGATGACAGACAAGAGCAGGAACCTGATCACATTGGCGAGCCGGACGCGCGGCACTGTGCGCTCGCATCGTGGCATTTATTGGCGTTAAATCACCCCTTTAGATACTAGCAATCGTTCTCGTACCCTTAGTTAAAAGGAGGAGGGTTTTCGGCTCGCGGTCTGAGTCTTGGTAATCTAGCAGACCCCTTTCTGCTAAGTAATTTTCCTTTCCGGAGGGTGAGGTGAAGGGAGAAGTGATGTGGTCTAGCGTGTGCTTCCATCGAAATGTTGCAACCAAAGATCTCATCGTAAGATTTGTTTTCCATGATGAGCGGCATGGAAACGTGCAGGATTTGAGCAGTGATCAGCAGCTCTGAATATCGGTTCAGCATTATTCTTTTTAATTTTTTGCTTTTTTGTATATGAAGTTTAGGAGTTTCAGAGATCAGGAGATAGTGTCCCTCCAGTGAAAGCAGGTCAGTGAGTGTTGTTTGTCGGCTAATGAGGCCGTTCCATTTGCATGTTAATGGCAGGTTGACTTACTGCAGCAGGCGGTGAGTGTAGTAACGTGTACATTCACTTGTGTATCTGCATGTGTATTCCACTACGGCAGTTTCTCTTGTGGTTGTAAAGTGCAAAACAGGACGTGGTTGCCGAAAGATATTCAACAGGGAGATGTTAATGGTCAAGAGTCATGTATAAACTGATGATAGGGGGGGATCTGATCGAGTTACAAGGGGGAAAAACAACATGATGGTAGATGTGGTGTCCTTTTAAGAGATGTCCTTGGTGTGGCAGACTGACCGTAGATTATAAATCATCCCTTCTTCTGGGAGTTAGACAAATTTCCTTAAGTGGTGTGTGATGAACATATTGGTTCCTCTTACCAGTAGCTACAGAAAATGAGCACGTTTCTCTGAGCCCTTAGGTCGCTTGCCCCTCAATTACTGTTACATTTCCCAAAACTTCTTTCATTCTTAGTGGGTTTCTTTTCTTTTCCTATGTACCTACATTTTTTGCACCCCTCCACGTAAAGGTAATCCTGTGCAGTTTCTATAAGATTGTAGTTTGTATCTCATTGCTAAAGGTCTGCTGTGACTAACAACGGCCATGTAACATTCTTTAATATAATGCCACACAGAAACGCTACTTCTCTGGTCTCTGTCTGTCTCAAACACATGGCTGTTTAGCTGCTACTGTCCTTTGACACTTTCTGTTCTCTCTTGCTCCATATCTGTCTGGTCTGTTTTAAAAAAAAAATAATAAAATAAAAGACTCAAAACTGGATACAAACACTGATATTTTGCTGCATCTTCATTAAGACAGTTCTGTGTGGTTCTGTTCCTGCTCCCAATTTATAGTCTTTCTATTATATTTAAGTCCCTTATGTCATGAAAACATTGGTAAATCTAGCAAGTCAAGAACTTCAGGTCTGCCAGATCTGCTGCTGTTAACACTTTGACAGAATGTGCATGTCTTGGATTTTATCCTACAGAAAAACAACAATTTGGAATCAATGTAAATAAATCAGTGTTGGGCAATGTTTTCCCTCTTCCTCAGAGTCATGGAAAGCATAGTGTGAAGCCTGCCACTGAAGTCAGAAAACATTTAAACCTAGCAACCGGGGGTAGGGAGGAGGCAGAAAAGGGAAGGCAAAGGTGTGAAAAATAACAGTGCTTCAGTAGTGGGACTAAACTGCTGTTTACATGAAATAAAGAAGTCACCTTTTGGTGGAAATAGTTCTTTCGTTTTGGGAAGTGACATAAAAAATACCTTTGTGAACACATTCAGGCAACCTCAGAAAGTGGCTGGGTGTTGCCCATTTCAGAACTAATTATTAACAAATCTTCAAAAGAAGAAAAAGTTGAGTGGGAGACACTGAGCCTCCCGAATTTGCCGAACCATCACTGTTCGTATTAAGGCTTTTAACAAGGACTTTGGCATTGTGCTGTTTTCTGGCTTTTAGCCAGGGAAACTGGTATTGTTTTGGTATAGTGTGTATGGTCCTAGACTTTGGCATGTCAACATTGTTTAAAGAACCAGAAACGTGTGCCCGCTGAGGAGTTATGATGGACAGATTTCCAAGGTCCCTTGTTGGCACCAGTGCTGTGTTGAGTAGCAGAAATGGGAGGTTGTAACTTTTGGTTTGTGGGTGCAGAATCAGGAGACCCTGAAGTTGTTGCTGGAGCAGAGATTTCAGCTGCCAGAGTTGAAGGAACCATTGTTCCCTCTTGCCCAGAATACTTCAGATGCTGCTGGGACTGTGTCTCCTAAAGGAAAAGAAAAAACAACCCCCAAACCTCCCACCTCATCATGTTGTGAATGCTCCATCCCTGGTGGTGTTCAAGGCCAGGTTGGACAGAGCCTTGGGTGACAGGGTTTAGTGTGAGGTGTCCCTGCCCATGGCATGGGGGTTGGAACTAGATGATCTTAAGGTCCTTTCCAGCCCTAACTATTCCAAGATTCTATCAATCTACTGTTCAGGTGTTGAAAAACATGAAGTTGGGGTTGGACTAATGTTACTGACCCTGTTTGGGATTACAGAGAGTGCTTCACTTCTGAGTTACTTGCATGGGCAGTAGAGTGGTTTTCTCAGAGTGTGCCTAAACAGTGACTTTAAATCCTTTGCTCTTTTTTGTTCTGAGTAGAAGATGTGTCTTGTGTTTCCACAGGAGCCAAGTAAGGTTCTTCTTTAAAAAAAACTGTCAATTTTTCAAGGTGGAATTTCAGATGAGCTGTCAAATTTGGCTTGTCACAGAGAGTGACCCTACCACCTCTCTCACTTGACTGCCACACAGTAGCTCTAAGCGTGGTAGCAGCATCTGTAAGCCAGCTTCACAACTGGAGCCTGAAAGTGGTAGAACAATGTTGCCAAGTTTGAAGTAGAGTTGGTGGTTATCTTGGAAACTGTGCTGGAGAACACAACCACAGATGATTTTGCCAAATAATATACAGTATTTATTTAGTCCAGCTCTCTGATTGCTGTTAAGGCAGTCAGCCAGCAGCAGTAAGTGTTGTGACATCATTCTGAAAGGCAGTGTGCTGGTTCTGAAGTGGAGTGGGATGTACTATGATTCATTATTAAAAAAAAAATAAAAGCTGTAGTCTGAACAGAGATAAAGCATATGACTGCATCATGGCTGAAAGCCAGAAAGGGAATTATATGAATCAATCACACTTGTAGCATTATTCCAATCCCATACTCTGTAAGGCAGTGAATACCTTCTTACTCATTTAATGATATTCTGCTGGAAAAATATCCTTTTGAACACTGAACAAGTAGCTAGTAACAAGTTGCCATAGTTCCAGTTAGTACAGTTTCAGATCATTACTGCTTGCGTGTTCGATTTGCATAGCTTGTCCCAATATCCTAGTTAATAAAATGTTACAAATGGAAAGTACCATGAGTAATCATCTCAGTCATCCATTGAAAAGAAGTCACTTTTGCCTTCCCTTAGGGTAGACAAGCATCTTAAAAGAAAAATCCACCCGTTTTCCCAAGGAATTGCTCTGTGGGTGGAGACAAGTGTGGTGGGTGAAGGAATAAAATTCTGAACCTTTAGCATCAGATGGACTAATCCCAAGTACAGTTTGATGACTGACCCGAAAAGGTTGTTTGGATTAAAATACTGGGAATGTGCCTTACATTATGTAGCAGGGAGTAACAGAAGGAGAAATAGGAAGAACAGCTAACTTATGTCACCCATGTATCTCTCACTGTTCTTGAAAAAAAAAATAAAAATGCCCTGCCTTGCAAGAGGATCAGAAAGAGTGTTTTACTAGTTGTTTATAGTAAAGGACTAAAATCTGGGGACAATTTAAAGGAAGTTGCTATACTTAGAAAAACACTTTAACAATTAAAAACCATAAAGATTTAGATTCCTGTCTGTCATTTCAAGTGGGCTTGTTCTTCTCTGTCAAACACCTTACAAAAAGCTGAATCATCTCAGCAACCTGAATAAAATTCAGGCTGTCCTTCAAAACCAAAGTTTTCTGTGGAGGTGTGGATTTCAAGTTGGAGTGTTTGTCATATAGCATACATATCACAAGAAACCCTATCAGGAGTATTCTTACAGAGAAATAAAGACTTGCAGCATGGGGGCTTCAGTTTGACCTAATTCTCAGTGTGTTGTATTCTTCTTATTGAAAATAATAATAGAAAAAAATAAAGGCAGTATTTCTGTTGCAGTGCATTATGGAATAGGCTTGTTCTATGCTAAAGTTCAGCAAGAAAGGAAAATTCAGCATCTTAATACTGATCAAGAACACTATTTCTTTTAAGACAATTTCAACGAAGTGAGCAAGTGACTGGTCAGCTAGGTAAGATATCCAGGAATAGCTTAATAACCAAATACCCCTTGGAAGTGTCTTCCATGGGTACAGGGCAGTAGCCCAGGCACTTTCTGGTTAATTACTATGATGCAATGTAGACAACATGAAGTGTTAATGTGTTCTACAGCATTACCTCTGACCTCAAATATATTCCAAGTGGGTTCCCAGCATATGAAGATTGGTTTCACTAGGTGTCTGCATTGGGGAGGAGAAGTTTCCAGATTCATGTTGAATTTTTTGGAGACCTGTGAAAAGAATCATGACTTTACGTGAGCTACCCTATCCTTAAACTTACATTTTTATGACAAAAATTTAAACAACTTCTCTGCTTAATCTCCTTTCTAATAGTGCGTAAACAGTCCAAGCTTTGTCTTCTAATGTCCTGGCGTGAACTGCTTTAGGTCACATCATGTTGGAAAGGGATTTGGCTCCACTGCAGTAATAGTCCAGCTTACTAAGTGGGTAGATGTTTAGGTCAGGAGGATGACTTTCCATGTGGTTGCACGCACGTGGCTAGAGTGTTTACAAACAGTGTCCCAGCATCCTCAGCAGTTGCCTTGACGCAGCCAGTGAGGACAGAGTTCTAGGAATGTCCCTGGTCCTCACGGGTGGTGGAGGAGGGGGAAAACTAAAACCTCACAGTTTAAGAAAACATATCGCAGTTTGGGTTTTGGCCGAGCTTTCTGCATCTGTGTTGCATTGTAGATCATTGGGTCCTTTGTCAGATGCCGCTGTTTCTTCCCCCTGCTTGAGTGCAATCTGGGCTGTGTTGACATGTTTGCCTGGAACAGATTGACCCTAAGTATGAGGTGGGGGGTTAAGGGAACTGTTGCAAAGGTTTCAAATTATTTCTGTGCCTCCCCTTTCCCTCTTAAAAAATTTATAAGGAATTCAATCCTTGAAAGCTTTCATGACAAAACAGCTCTTGCAATACAAGAATCCCACTGTAAATGGGTATATATTTTTCCTTAATGAGGCATGACTCACTGCCTGTTAGCATACTAGAACAATTCCCTTTTTAAAGAACAAAAAAGAAACAGTGAATCCTACTAACTTTATAAGTAAAATCAAATAGCTGAAAGTCTTTCTTACTTAATGAGACATGTTGACACAAAGAGGCGTTGCTGTTACGAAAGCTAATACCACTGCAAGGCAAGTTTTGGATCTCCATTAGATGTAAGAAGCTTGGTGAAGATTTCTGCATTTACTCAACCAAATGAATAATGCCACGAATCTGTTGTTTAAAAAGGGAGGGGGGAAAAGTGGTGGTAATTATTTGGGTTGTGTTGCCAAGATGGTTTCAGGAAGCACAGATGAAAATACATTGTAGCTAGTCGGAAGCACCCAACTGGCAATGTGTTTCATGCCCTCCCCTGTAGACCTAAACCAAAGCTGTCAGACAGGTTCTCATCTCCAAAGACACGTAAAGCCTATACCATGCGTGAACTGCTGACAGAGGTTCTGCTCCTTATCCAGAAACATTATTTTCCAGTCCCATGCACAGTTTTCAGACTCTCATGTAGTTTTGCAGCTAGTGCTTGGGATGGTGTGCAAAGCACATTGCTTGTCATATAAAATGAATCCTAAGAACTGTTTTTTCCTAGTTGGTCCAAGTGTCTTTTCTGTATTCTGAATTTGTCTAGATGAGTCATGGCATTCACCATCATACAACAGAGTATGAAAGCCAGTCCACAGACCTTGTTATACACATAAATTCTGCTATTAATTGTATGTTCATGTTGGCTGCTTCCATGTTATGTTAATGTTGATTACATCACTGTATTTTTTGTTATTACACTCCAGTAGTTCTCACCTGTCATTTGTGAGACACAATTATTTGGGTCACATCCAGAACCTGGTTCTGTTTCACTAAGCTCTTCACCTCCTTTTGTTTTGTTTCCTGACTTGTTTTTGACCCACAGTTCCAACTACTCTTGCAGCAGCTGGCTAGCAGAAGGTAGAAAGCAAGAATAAAGAATATATGAAAAAGTATGTGACAAAGGCATTTCTGAGTTTGCACTGAGTATTTGTTCCTTCTCTGGCCACTTTTAGTGCTGTTAGAGAGATCAAAGGGTAGATATTAACCCTGGGCCTGATGCTGACAGAAGAGTTTTGCCTTCAACTTTAGTGTCCTGTAGTAAAACTTCCCATATTTGTCCTTTAGCATGAGAGACAACAACTGTTTGTGCAGTACTCACTCCCATTTCATGCCCCTGATGTTTTTTTTTCATCTTTGTTTAATCTATTTGTTCTTTCAGTGCTACTTCACTTGTGTTTGAAGTCACATACTTTGAAGTTATACAATTTTTATACTTGCCAAAGAACACAAAACTCAGTTCTTATGTAAGCAAAAAGGAGAAAAGAATGATTGCATATTTCCTCTTGTGTGCAAGTAGCATTACTGTCCTGTGGATGGTAAAATGAGGAAAATGTATTGTTGCAGTAAAGCAGGAGTTGCTCCCCTTCCCCCAAAGTTACTAAAGTTCACAGAAGGGAGATATTTCCTTGAAGCTTGAAGTGTATGTATAGCTTAATAAAAGGAATGCAGTTTATCCCTGAAAGAGAACATATGAAAGCTGGAAAATACACTGGGCTCACCTCTCCCTGGAATATGGAGAAGTGGGCGTGTGTGTGTGTATGTATGCGTTACAGACCTTCACATATTGTCTTTTCAAATGACGAACTTTTTGTTCCCCTAGCACTCCTTTGCTTATTTGTCTGTTTGACTTCAAACCAAAAAGGTCTGAGGCATTACTAAAATGGCAATGGTAAAAATCAAAACCACAAAAGTTGAGCAACCAAAAAGGGTCAGACTTAACACTTGTTTAACTCACATAACCAGTAGAGACTTGGGGGGAAAGAAAACCTGTGCTAGTGAGTCTCTATTCCATGTGCAGTCAGTTTGTGAGTGTACACATCACATACCCAGGAGCAAGTGAAAATATTGACCAAAGAGCAAAGAGCACTCTCAGTATTCATAAACATGAAAAATGCACAACACAGAAAAATGCAGCCTTTCAGTTCCTTGCTTTTCCTATGGTACTCTCCATACTTTCCACAGAACATTTTTCTCTTCAGATTAGTTTAGACCTGTACTTTTCTGTTTCCCTGTAATCCTTAAAGCAGGGAAGAAGCTTTTGTCAGTGTGAGAAAACAGTAGGAAAAAATAAAAATTGTGTTATTCTATTTTCTTTTTCTGTTACTATATGTAATGCCCAAGAAGTGAGAAACCAGGTAGGAAAACAGATTTCTATGCATTTTTCCACTGTGCCTGTTACACAGTTGACAAGATTTTAAGTATAGGTGGCTTCCCTCCCACCCCCAAATGCTGTCAGCTGACTTGTGATCCTGCAAACTGATGGCAGTCCTTGCCATTTTCACAAAGCCCTATTCATTTTCCTTGGGCTCACAGAGCTGCAACAGCCTGCTTGTGTAGAGGCACTTGCAGGAGTGAGGCACCTAGTCACATATTTCTTCTCTGAGCAGGGAAGAAATGAATGGAAAGATGCAGGTACAGAAACTCTGAGCTAATTTTTACTTTTAAAAAACCCAACCTTTTCAAAATAGTTTCAAGTTAACATGTTTTTTGCTTTAAAGTATAAACTATGGCTAATGGATTGAAAATAAGTTTTGCCTCTGGAAGAGTGAGTCTGTAACTACCTACCGAATAGCTGTTTTCTTCTTGAAACAACTGCTACTATCTGGTTGGACAAGCTAGAGCATGAGTTTAATTCAGGGTGGCAACTCTGATGCTTCTAAATATAAAGAGAGTGGATAGAGTGAAATTAATTATTGCACGTTAGGAGGCACCTCATATCCCAGGCACAAAACAGAATCCCACTGTGCTTGGGGCTGTACAAACATAGCATTTTTGTCCCAGTTTGCTATTTAATTCAGTAAAGGAGACACAGAAAAGGGGTCTGGAAGTGCACAAGAGGCCAGAGTGTTAGTAACTCTTGTTTATAACGCAAAGCAGAGGCAGATAGCTCCCTTCCAAAACCCAAAATATTTGCAGTAAATAAGGCAAAGCTGCTATTACTACCTTCTCTGTGTAAGTGTTGCAGAGTTCCTACTCAGCATTGCCACAGTCTTTTCCCTAGGGTGCTAATATTAATGAGCAGCCAAAACATGCAAAGAGTAAGAGAAAGGATACAAAATTAATAAGCAACAACTGAGGGCCAGAGCACACACGGATCACACAACGTGGTACAAACCCTGCTGGAGCCATTCATTTCAAGTGCTTTTTCTTCTTTTTTTTTTTTTTTTTTTTAACCCTAAAAGACATACAGGAAAGCTGTGGTATAGCTGGAAACTGAACCCATATCTCCCAAGCCCCAGTGCTTTACCCATGACACCCTCCTTCCTGCTCATTCAGAGGTTTACAGATAGTTTTCTCTGCTTACTAAGATAACATAAGTATCAGTTTTAAGAAACAGAAACCAGACTCAGGAATGAGTAGCTTTTCACTTCTTTCACAAGGTGGTTTTCAGTAGCATTTTCTGTTGATTGACAGCATGTTCTTGGGTTTTGCTGCATCAAGCTTCAGACCTTTAAACCAGTAATGCTCACCCAAAACAACCCAGCAAATGAATTACTGTCGTTTATCTCCTTAGGAAAGAGGATGGCTTTTTGTGCGCTGCTTTGACTGCAGCACTGTTGAAACCCTCCACTCCCAAGTGAGAAGGGGTGCAGGAAAGGATGTTATCTCAGTTTTACTATTGCTGCAGATGTCTCTGTGTGCCTCCACATAAATAAGCAAAATGTCACAATAAGCTAATTCTAATTAAAAAATAGTTTGTTGTGTTGGTTAATTGCAGTGTGTGAAACAGAGTTGTGAAATGTCATTTCAATAAGTAGGCACTCTAATAACTCTCATTAACCTTTAATACCCTTGATCCTCCTATTCATTCAGGCAAGATTTCCCACAGTCTGCAAACTGTTCCTGCACATCAGCTCCAACCTACTACACAACTCCTGTTTTGATCTGTCTTATCAAATGAAGGTTTGTTAAGGGTTCACAAACCCTAACACTAGCATCATACTCAGAAGCAGAACTCAAGGGAGAAGAAATGAACCACCACCAAAACCAACTTTAATTTGTTGTCAGAAATCTCTGCTGGAGATGGGATGTGTAAGCCCCTGTGGGTGACACAACCATAACAGTATTCATAGATTTCTGTGCAACAGTCACCTGTTATCCTAGTCCTGAACTGGAGACAGTAAATTTTACTGTCTCTCTTTGGTATTTGAGAGCTCTTTTGCTGTGGGTAGTCATAGCTCAACCTGCTTGTTTTGATACATAGTGCATTTAACTGAGAGCCTGCCCTAAGTAACTTCAGCACATTCAGAGACTCGTGATACAATCCATGATGAAATGCATTTGGAAATAAAATCCAATGGGTAATGTAGCTCATGCAGCATCTCTGGATACTGACAGAGGCAGCTGACTGTGAAGAACAGATGGATTTTTCCCTGCCATGTTTCGAGATTCAATAGTGCTGCAAACTACTTTGGAAAAAGATGTAGCGGGAGCACTCAGACTTTATTCCTGCAGTTGCTGCTCTCCTCATGGCGGTTTGGAGGCTCAGTCGGCCGTGTCCCCACGTGGCTTGCGTGCACATGGCTGCGCTGTTTACAAACACCATCCCAGGTGTCCCTGGGGTGAGAGGGTGCCACGCTGTGGGACCCAGCTCCCTTCACAAAGCTTGAGAGACACCCTGGTTCTCACCCACACTCATGGCTGCTTGTAGCAATTGTGGTCAAAGGCAGGGCTGCGGTGGGCTGGTGGAGTCTACTAGCTCACGCGGGTTTGCTCAGTTTACACTTTAGCAAAATTCAGGCCAGAGGTTTTGAGCAAGGTTGTCCACGCTGAGTCAAAAATAGAAATTTCATTGCTCGATAGAGTAGTAGCGCTGGAGAGCGCTAGCTAGACACACACCAGCAGGGAAGGTGCTTTTCTGCTTTCCAGAGATGCTATTAGGCAACTGGGTAACATTTACAGTAGGGCAGGATTTCAGAAAGCCTGTGGAAATGAATGGGCCTTTTTTTTATTTCCCACTAACAAACTGGGGAGGATCACTTTTTATCCAGGTTGTTGATGGGTCTCAATGGAACACAAGTAGCTTGGAGCAGTTAGTATTTGAAACTGCAATTGCATTATCACTGGGAGAAGGCTGTCTTGGTTTTGCTTTGTTTCAGCAGGCCATTGGCTTACAGCAAGAAAAGAGGTTTGAACAGCTGTGTATTGCTGCATTAAATGGCTTCCCATAGCTGAGGCACAAAAAGACAAAGCATGCTTCTTTCCAGCCGCTCAGCTAAAATTGTATTGACTTACTTTTTGCCACTCCCCTCATGAGTTCAGAGTTCAAGGACTCATGTATCTACTGTACCTTGAGTTCAGATAACAATATACAGCTACATGGAGGGAAACAAACAGAAAAGTTCCTGTTTTTCAAAGACAAGCATTTTTCTGTGCTTGCTCCCCTGTTTTGTTTCGGGGTGTGCACTCTTTGTTTTTCTCCTTTTGTTTTACTCTCCTTCTCCACACCATTCCCGCTCACCCTCTGTTGCTTGTACGCCCTCTTCCAGCCAGCCTCTCTGCCTTGCCTGGCTGAGAAGTGCAGACTCAGCAGGGACTGGTAACACTTTAACTCTTTGTCCTATTCTCAGCTCTCTCAGCAAAGGTCAAAGGAAATGAGACTTACAGCTGCACTTGAAACAGAGCCGCTATAGGAGGGAGGGACAACAACCACAGACTGTTGTGCCCCATCATGTTTTTTTCTTTTTCCTGAAGCATATAAAGTACATGGCTAGGGTGAGATGAAACTTTCTAAAGGCTTTGGGTGGCTGTATCTGCTAATTTCTTGTTAAGAGGAAATGAAAGACTTGTGACTTCTGTTTGTACTGGCCGTATCTAGCTTCACGCAACCTCTACTGATACAAACAGAAATAATTTAGGAGTTACTTCCTCAAATGCCTGAAACGTGGTCTTAATTTCATCAGTGCAAAGCCAGCAAAAAGCCGTTACAGACACGAAGTCTCAGTTATCTGCTTCTGAAGTCATTTTGGAAACTGGCGATGTGCCCTTATACAATTATTTTTCCTAATAGCCATAGTTTTGCATTGTGTTGTGGGACCACACTGGCTCCAATTTCAGTGACTTAGGGCAGAAATGAGTTTTATTTTTCTTGAGAACAATTCAGTGCTGCCATTTGCTTACAGCTGAGAGAAGAAACCTGCCTGGACACCATCAACTTTAGCACATGTGTGCCACATACAGGGAAAGGTTCCCATCTGCCCTTCAGACAACCCGCCGTGGCGTTTCACAGGGCTACAAGGGGTGCACGCCAGCGCTGGGAGAGTTGGAGCTAGTTGGCTTAGTGACATCGACACTGGCGCCAAGGTTTACCTCTCGGCTCAGCACTCCAGGTCATGCTGGTGTCTCACCACGTGCTCCCGCGCACGTGGCAGCAGTGTTTACAAACATGACCCCAGAACTCTTACGGGCAGTTATGAAAGAGTCAGCGAATGCCGCATCCCGCGCACGAGGGTGACCGAGATCGCCGACGCTGGGAGTGAATAGCAAGGCGCTCGGACTGAACCACGTAGGGCGTTGGAGGCAGATGATTTTGCTCCCAAACTGTTTTGAAATATCATTGCCACCATGAGAGAGTTTTCCACCGTAATCTAAAAATAGCTACTATTAACTAGCAGGAGCGGTGGGTAAGTGATTCAGCAGCTCAGGGATAGAAGTGACTGTGTTCTTCGGCTCCATAAGTCTGTTTCTGTGTTGAACTGACACAGAAAGCACGTAGAATTTTCAAAGGGGAAAGGAATTGCAAAGCTGGCTTACTTTGGCTAAAGGAAAAGAACACTGTGTAATCATGTGGTTCCTGACTGACAGTTCCTTTTTTATTCCTTTATTAACACTTACACTTGGGCACTAATGAATGCTTTGTAGTCAGGTTGTGACCATTCATTTAGGAAAAAGATGCCTTAGTAGTTTCAAGTGACACACCTCCATCTACAAAATACAAATACCACTGTATGGCTGACCAGATTTTTTGACATGAGCCTTAAGAAAAAAATGCATAGCTGAAATGCCCCGTTAGCAAACCAGGCACTCTATGCTCAACTGTCAAATGTCCGCATTCTATCTTCGTATATCTTTTTCTTAAATCATTTTTGGATGCAGTAGATACCTACTTTTGAAAAGTGTTCTTCCTCACCTGTGAAGTTCTTCAAAGACATTGTATTGTACCCCAGATTACTTTAAAGCAGTTTCCTTCCTAGAAGTTAGCAGTTTATTATAAAATGGAAGTACATGGTCAGACAATTACTTTTTGTCAGATTTTAGCATTCTTGAAGTTTTCTCAGAATTACACATATGTGGAGGAAGACGGGCTATGTAACTGTGAGTGGCTGCCAAAGATAAACAGAGCTTTCTTGAAAAAGCTGCTAACCTAGCAGAAATAACCCATGCTTGTTAATAAATCACTTCCAGTTTTTACTTTTGGAATCAAAGAATTTAATCCCAGCTTTGCAAAACTCTCCTGAATGGTGAAGGATTTTTCTTTTCTGTCCCAAACAGAAAGATTGACCTTTCAGAAGCAGATGAGATGGTGGAAAGATGGTAGTTCTATTTTATATTAGTTACATCGCAGCATTTGTAATTATCATAATGACAAAGCCCTTAGGAAAGATGCACTATAAGCTTCTCCATGCCTCTTCTCCAATGAAATTCAATCCTATTACTGAATAAAGTTTTGTAGGTATAAAGCCAGTCCATAGGCTTCACCTTTCCCATCCATACCCACGGCAGCCCTGCATCAGAGTCTCAAGGCTCCTGCAGAGTTTTTCACGGTGTAAACAAAACAGGAGAGGCCAACACATGTCCACTCTGGCCTGGTCACTAACTATGCCATGTGGTCAGATAGCCCTAACCTGAACAGGTGGTGTGCTCTCTCTGCAGGCTGGCCCCTGACCCCTTGCTGGGTTTGCCCAGTCTCCCAGCTGATTTTTAACGGCGCATTTGGGATGTGAGCAAATGTGCTTGCGTCAGTTATTGATATCTTTTCACTACTGAATGTTCATTACAGTGTTCATTAGACTGTGTGCAATAGACCTAGAAATAAGAATGGAGAAATAGGTCACTTTTGTGTGTTATTTTAAGAGTTCTTTGTGGCATTTCTCCTGCCTGAAGAAACCAAATCCACCATACTGTGAAACTGTATAAGTATGGGCAAACTTTGAGAAAGGAGAACTAGAGCCTTGCTATAAAATCTTCTCTACGTGTACAACTTTTCTCATGAGTACATCATTGTACATCTTCTGGACTCCTCCAGAAGCCCTGAAGCACTTTTAAAAATGTTCTGAATCAGTAAGTACTGAGGTTTACAAGGACTAGTGTGTTAGTATTTATGCTGTCTGTGGGCTTTACCAGTACATTCAAGTTAACCAGTATAAAGATCTACACATATATACAAATTCTGTCTGGTGCATCTTTGACTCAGAGAATCTTCTTACTGTTACCATTTATGACATTTTCTTTTGTTACACAAAGAGCTTCTTTTAGTCACCCAATGAAGAGAATAAAAGGAAAGAAATGTTGCTTATGATGAAGATTATTTTATTCAACACTTTTAGTTAGGGGCAGGATGGAAGCGAATAATGTAAGATTACCATTGGATGCTACAGGGTGAATACCGCCATTGTGTCAGTTTAGATGAGTATCTCAAAATAAATACAGACTCTGTCATGGGTTTGTCCTCTAGGTAAAAAAGTAATGGAAATCTTGTTTAACAAGTTCAGCAAAAGGCACACCTAAAGTTTAATTATGTCTTGATGCATGGGTGCAGTTCTTACTAGAGGAGTTTTACCTAACTACCAGAGAACAGACATGGGACTTCTGATTTTTCTTATACTTAGAACATATGCTGATCAGTAGTCATGTCAGTGGTGCGTAGTCTGGGGAAAAGAATCCCTTAGCATAATAAACAACTATCCCCAGCCACAGCTTTTTCTGCCACATGTGTGTGTGAGAGAGAGCAAGAGATTATTCATCAATTTGTAGTTTTTTGCCAATCCCCTTTGCCCCCTACTCCCTTCAAAAGCTAATCTACAAAAAAAGCAGGGGAAGATGGAGATGAAATAGTGCCTGTGGTATTTACCAGAGGGATTTTTCATTGATGTCTCTTGGAGCTGGGAATCTTGTCTGGGATCTGAATTGTGCTACCAAAATTCACAGCACTGAATGAGACAGCGGGAGGACTCCCTGACCCAGAAGGTAGACAGACAGGGACCACATTGTTCCTCAGTCTCTGTTACTCATTGCTTTCTCAGCAGAAAACAGTTCCTTAACAGACCAACTGCTTATTCTTTTTGTGTGCAGAGAAGAAAACATACAGAACACCTGCTGGACAGTACATTAAGTTACATTAACAACTGCCCACAGCACTCAAAGGCAAGGTAGGAACATGCAACAGGCCTGCAGAATATCTGCTCAGCACAAACCACAGGCAGAAAATGCTTCCCATCACCCTACTTAAAACAAGTCCTGTTAATTTGAGAGTCACAAGAACTACAGTGTGTGCAAAAGAGAACAAAACCAATGACAGGAACAAAGAGCATTTTAGATTTTTACAGTACTAGGGAATGCATGCAGGCAAATGGTCAGAGATGTTCTCAGGAAAGCAAGAAAATCCCACATTATAGAGTAAGTTTAAAAAACACAAAAATTGTCTGAGGCATGCCAGCAAAGGCTCTTCATTTTCATGGGATTATACCAGTGAGGTGCTGACATTTCTTCCCACGTCTTCTAGTACAAGAAACACTACTGTGCTTTGCCCACCAGCCTGCCTTTGGCCATGGCCAACCTCCAAAGTTTCAAAATACAGTGTAAGATTACCCCCTATTTCTAAAAGCCAAATTATACATCAGTGAAAGAGAATAGCATTTATTAAGTAACAGGCAAACAGCAGAAACCTTGATTTATTAATTCAGTAGAGATACACCAGCAGAGCAAAATCTTCTCCTCATGTTTCACTGTATTGGCAGCTTTTTTTGCTTTTCTTTCCTAATTATTTTTCCTTGCCATATGTCCATGAGTATGGAGAGAATGGGAGTCTCAAGCATGACAAGTGTCATGAAACTCCATGTAAAAGAATGTCATGTAAAGTTCTGATACAGAAAACTGGGGTTTGTTTCATTCTGAGGGGAAGGATGGTCAATGTCTTCTCTTTGTGAGCCCCTTATGGCCTGTGCAAATTTGCTTGCACCCTTATCCAGGAAAATTTTTACCAGGAAACTAAATGCAGTTTCCATGTACCAGTGCAAAGCAGTGAGAAAGGTGGACATGTTGTTCCTAAAAGTTGTATGGAATAGCCATGGAAGAGACCATTTAATCCATTTTCCTCTTCCAAGACTGATAAATCATAACTTTCAGTTCTGACAGGTACTTGGATAATCCGCTCTAGAAGACCTTTGCTAGCGGAGATCCTGTGTCCTTCCAAGTCTTCTCGTTTTGTTCAACTTTATTTCTTTTAGGACAGACATAGCATTCCAGCTGAGGCTTTGCCAAGGCTGAAAAGAAAAGTAACTTAATTCCCAAGAAAGCCATGCAAGCAGGACTACAACCTCTGCAAAAAGTGCCCTTTTTCTTAAAAGGACTGACATCAACTGTTGAGCTTGATATTCACTGTAACTCCGGAAACTGCTGTTCCTCATTCAGTGACTGTACTCATGATTATTCCTGCCTTCTGAGACATTGCATACGAGAAACCCCAGAACAACTTCAGGAAAAAGGCTAGTATGTGGAAACAGAGAAGTTGGTATCATTGAGGAGGAAATGCATACTGTGGGAATCTTAAAATAACTAATTACGCATTTTTATGAGAGTCTGTGATACTCTAGACTCCGAATTTCTCAGAAGTACCATGTCTGTGTGGGCACACTGCTGGTATCCCATGCATAATGTGAAGAGTGCTCCCACAAAGAAGATCTGGACCAAGGTACAGCTTAGTGTGGGTATTTGCTCAATGTGGCACTAAAGAGAAGTGGCAAAACCAGACGCAACGCAGTACTTAATAGTGTGCATGATTTCATTAAGCTGGTTTTGTAGTGGATGGAGGTAAAAGCATGTTTCAGAGAATGCAAAACACTAGAAAAGGTTTCTCATGAGCTACGAAAGCCAGAAGCACGTAAGGAAAGATCTGAATTCTCCTCCTTTTGTTCCAGTGAAATTTTTGTATGAAATTTGCAAATTATGAGCACTCCTAGGTATTCTGACTCCAAATACTCCTATGCTGGGTCAGGGCCTCAAAATGGGCAGCACAGAACAAGGGAGGAGGAAGTTGAGCGCAGTGAAAGTAACACTGGAGGGTGGGCTGGATACCATACATTAAAGGCAGAGAAGGGCTCTCAGGAACTTATTGGCTCTCTAGCACAGTTTGAAGAACCAGAGTATTTGAAGAAGTAACAGCCAACATATTTCACATTGCTGAAAGGAAGAAAATACAATTGGGCGTGGTTAACCTAAGGACCTTGCTGTCGACCTGTTGCCAGTGCAGGTTCTTCTGTAAGTAGCAGACATTTCTGTTAATTAGGCTCCAGCTTCTTAGGATACACTTCCCTCTGTGCAGGGGTGGGGGGAAATAAGTCTCATGGCTTTGGCTGTAAGCTGGAGGTTGGCTGAATGTATTACTGAATGTTTATACCTTTCTCTGAGGCATCTGCCCTTTAGCAGACTATGATAAAACCAGAAACTTGTTTGCTCCAGTGTGGCACTTCTCAGCTGCTGCTGGCTGTTTCCCTGTGTCCTCCCTCCTCTAAAGACTTTCCACAGTATGCCTGGGAGTCCTGTTACGAAAACAAGGTCAAGAAAAGCTGTTACTAGGAGCAATATACACATAGTGACCACCTACCCAAAGAACTTATTTTATTCATCTGTTTGGTTTTTTTGCAACACCCAGAAAGTTGTAGTTTATGCCACCAGCAGCTAGTGCGGTCACTTAAACAGTTCTTTCTAAAGCAGTGGCATGAAATTGTTCAAAGAAGAGCAAACCATTGTTGCGTTTGTTTTATAAAGATTAGATTGAAGGAAGAGGAAAAAGCTCTCTCCTGTAGTTCTCTCCTTTTGTTTCTAGTTTCAATATTTAATGAACATGTGATATTGTTTTTAGCTAGTCCTGATGGTCTTGTGAAGTTAGTATCTAAAGCAGATGGCTGCAGTGCTTTAATAAGGTGGTTACTATAGAAACATAGCACTGTGAAGGCAATAGTTTCTATAATGCATGGTATCCTCACTAAGCATTTTTAAGACTCTTGATCTACATGTAGCATGCCCAAAGAGGACTAACCAAGAAATGGAAAACATAGCATGCCTGCGTGGAGTATTTACTTCAGCTGGGGTCCACTTAAACCTAGCTGGATAGTTAACATTTTTGTGGCTCGCTAAATAGCTGCTTGAAACAACATGAAACATGAGAAGAGAGATAAGCAAAAATATTGATGGAGGAGACAACTGTGGGCAGGAGACAAATAATTTCTGTTACCTTTTTTTTGGAAGGTGAGTTGGACTCAGACATTAATACAAATTTAAAAGCACAAAACACCCACAAACAGTTAAACACCCAAATATTTACTTTGCAATCGGGCTTCTTGTTTACTTCATCCTTGCATATCTAATGTTGCCTATCAACACACTTGTTGCAGCCTAATACATGGGGAATGACACAACATGTACTTTCAGGGATTTTGGTTTTTTATTACTGCTTCTAGTTTTCTTTATTCTGCCAAAACTGTTTTAACCTGAAAGTACCTAAATTCCTCTGCATGTGCCAAAGAATTTTACAGGCTATGACACAGACTTTGGAAATCCCTTTAAATGTTAATTATATATATGAGTATGAGTTCACACTAAATCAGGATATTCAGGGGGGTAAATGGCAGTCTTTTTGGAGGTGTTACTGGTTCTCCTGTGCAGAACTGGGTAGGAAAGTGCTGCCTCATCTACCAATGTCTCTCCCTCCAGGGAATGAAGTAGTTTTCAGCAGTCACAGAGAATGAATACATGGAGATATTGGTTGTAGAACCATAGAAACTATGAAGCAAAGAAGGTTTCAGAGCAACAGTAACCTGATGTAGAGATAGCACTTGTGTGAAATACCCGTCCTTTCATAAAATCTGGGCATCCTGCTGGAACTCGTGTGTTGTGGTATAGCCAGCAACAGTGCTGACCTGGACTAGGTTCAGAGGCAACTGGAGACAACCTGGGCATTGTCTTTGCTTCATCCTTTCTCTTGTTTCCTTTGGTTCTCCTGAACTCTGCAGGTGTTTGCACTTACATGTTTTTGCTTTAGTTTGTACTTTAAAGCACCTAAGCTGGGCAGGCCCAGTTGAAGGGTTTGCCTCTTATGAAGCTGAACACATCATCATTTAAATAAAAAGACAGAAGGGGAAAAAAGCTGTGAGAACACTCAACTAATAGGGCTTTCCTTTACCCTAAGAATTAATTTGTTTCTGTGGTTCCTGTTTCTGTATGGTCATATCTGATTTCTCCATGGACTTTTTCTGTGACTTAAAACTTTCAGAGGAGGAAAACCACACATGATCTAAAATGCCTCCCACCTTTCTGCTTTGTCACTATGGTTCTCACCACTATTATCCTCTGCACACCAGTCAAAGTACATCTTGCCTACTTTGACTGTCCTTTAGTCTCTTCCCTTGGAAACATTCAAATATTATACCTTACCTTACACTTGAGGCTTAGCCTACCTCATTCCTGGTTGTGTTTTTCTCTCTGTCACCACTGCAAAGAATTACTGCGAGCAGCACTGCCCACAGCTTTGCAACTTTAGCAAGTCTAGAAGTCAGAGGTATTCCCTGCTCTGCTTTACATGCCTTGGTTTAGATGTATTTAGATGTATTTAGATGTATTTATGTGCAGCAGTAGAGCTATAGACAAGATACTCTGAAACAAATATCAGGCCCTTCTTTATGGTGCTCACTGCTTTAGATAATTCTTCAGCACAGCACTCATGCTCTGTGGATGAGGAAGCTCACCCTCAGACTTACTATGCATACCCTTACAGGTACACTAAACACTAAACCAGACATAGTATCTCTGTCTCTATTTTCACAACAGGAATATTTTTAGGGGTGACAGATATTATGAAGGAACTCTGCCCAGCTGCACTCAGGATGGATGGGGCAGGTTATTTTAGGTTATTACGTAGCAGTTCTCAAAAAAGAAAGCTTTGTAGCATGCAGGCAAAAGCTTAGCAGGGAAATCTGTTCCTGGGACAGCAGCAGTAAGAGCCCTAGGGACATGGGTAACCCCGTGGTCTATATGTGGATTTAGCCCCAGGCCCACTTGGTGGTCTCAGGAGGGGCTTGCTTGATGTACGAGCACCTGTTTCCAGTCCTTGACTGCTTTGACTCTGACTCCTGCTCCATGTAAGATTGTAGTCCCTGCACTGAAAAGCTCTTTTATACTTTTCCCTTCCTTGACTATAGACCTGAACATGAGCACTTCTGCACAGCAATGATTAGTTAATCTCACAAATAATGTCATTGACTGCCGTGAGATCACTATGGTTTTAACTGCATCTATGTAAGAAACTCACAGTGTAGCCCTCTGGGAAGAAACAGCTATCAGTGAGGAAAATCAAAAAAAAATCACATTATATATCCTTATAGTGTCTAACAGAAGGATGCCCCTAGCTGAGCTGAGGCCTGAAGACACTGCTGTGATACATAAATAGCACATAAATACTTTTTCTGTATAATTGTTAATTTTTTGTAAGTGCAAAGCAGAGGTGCAAAACTCAGGACCCCACCAAGTGAAACAGTGTAAAGTTGTGAAAATCCTTTCACCATAGAACTTTAAATATTGCTTTTATGGGAGAATACAGGAGTTGGAGAGCTCTTTGTTGGAAGGTAACAAAGGAAAAAAAAACCCAAACCCAGCTTTAGCACAGCTTGCAATAGTGACATTTTGCCACTTGCTTGTGGTGCAGTGGCTTATTATTCACGAGCAGAAGTGGCAAAACAGTCTGGTGATCACAGCCTTTGGGAGTACTGCTGTTGTGATTATCTCATAGCACTATCTGTGTTAGTCCTACAGGGCTGCAAATCTTTTACATTGATGCAGTCATAATTAAATGAAAATGCAGCTATTTGTGGAATTAACTACTCGCCAGTATGAGTAAGGGGCTCATAAGTCAGCCAGTAGTCACTGTGGGAAACCTCTGTGGGTTAAACTGAAAGCTGTTGAGAAATGTTGGTATTTAAATGGCAGACACAGTAGCTCAAGAACATGGGGAATAAGAAACTCTGCTTCTAACATTTCCTGGCATATGACAGTTTTGATAAAGGGATTACTGTAAACAAAATTCTCAGTCTGAAGCATGTTCATAGCTTTAATTAGACCAAGTGTAGATGGAAATTTACAGTCTGCTTAGCCTTCTATTTAAATCTCTCTGATATGTTCCTTTTGCACACCTGTTTGAAATAAAGTGTGAGTGGAAAGTATAACCTCATGGTGCTCCTTCAGCCTTTCACTGTACAAGATAGGTGGCTGTGTCTGGCTAAGCTGTCCTAGTCGCTTAGTATTTAGAGTGATTTTTTACTAGACAACTGGGATCTGTGTGCCAGAATGGTTGTTAGTGGGTGCAGCAGGCAACTGCAAGGAGCTACAAAGAGGATACTGTAACCTAAGCAGCCTGAAGACTCTCCACTAGCTGAAGTCCCATAAGTTGCCTGATAATGTGCAACTAATGTGTAATCCTGTCCCAGTTCTGTTGTATATTTTTTTGAGTAAAAATATACTTAGCTATTCTAAAACCACAAGTTTGAATGTTGCAAACAAAGGGGGTTACTTCTGTTAGGCAGGACCTACCCTCATAGATGAAAGTGTGAATATCGAGTCTTTAAATGCTATTTCACATTAATTTCACAATACAACAACTAAATGCAAGGGGACTGAAGATCCTTACTACAAAAACACCCCTCACCGTTGTGTGGTAAAATTAAAAGCCAGAAGTGGCAGCTGACAGATTAGGGGATTGCAAGGTTTACGCAGCTGAACCCACCACACCTTCCAGCCTGACCAAAAAGACCACAACCCGCAAGCTATGCTCTAAGTGATAGGCGTTGCATATGTGCTGACACTCTTTTTGCACATAAATTCTGAAAAGACCTTCTCACAAGAAGATGCAACCACATGAGAAGACTCCTGATTTATAAAACTAAAAGAAAAAAGTATGCTCCTTAAACACCCCTGCTGCGCCTCCATGAAACCATTGCTTTTTCAAACTTAATCCTAAACCCAGTGAAGGGACTGAAACAAATCTGATTTCAGTGATCTTGGGATCAAATAATTAAGTCTGATTAAGCGAATGCCACCCAAGTGTAAGGATATGAAGAATTACATTGACTTTTCATTAGAAAACTCCTGTTAAAATCCCACCTGAATTGTGTTTCTAATGAGCCCCCCAACCCTCAGGATCAAAGTTTCTGATGATTGGTATTTTAGCAGCAAGCTTTCCTGGACAGTGAATATTCTGTTTGCCTGCTGGCTTCCCTTCTCCCTCCCCTTTATTTACTCTCTTCTTTTCCTATCAGTACGTGCCACTGTACTGTACGTTGTGCAGTTACATTACCATTTATCTGATGGAGCTGAAAGCCTGGATCTTTCTCTGTAACTTTTGTGAGCCAAACTTTAAAAGCTTCTCCTTCTCCTCCCCCTCCCAGATCCCTTCAGGGAAGAAGCAATATGAACAAGAATATGCACAGATCTCTCAAGAATACAAATTATGTTCTGAACAGAAAGTTGGCTCATGCATGTCAATTACTTGTTATAAAGAATAAAACATTCACCTATAGTTAACCTTTAGAGGGAATGGAAAAAATAAAGCTATTGCTTGCTATATGTTATTTACTAAAGTGGCAACTAGCAGGATGAACTATTGAAAGTGGGGGAGGGAAGAAAAGTTGCTTTAGAGAATTCTGGGAGAGTAATTTTGAGCTAGCAGAGAAAGTCTCACAGCAAAAGACAAAATTGATTTGTTGCCAGGGTGTGCAACATAGGAAGAAGATACATACTCAGCAGTGGTGCTTAATTGTCCTTTTTATACTCGCTGCACTGTCTGTAGTCAAGCAAAAAGAAAAAAGCCCAGTCCTGAGTCAACTAATGCAAACACAGAGAAGTTTTGGCCTGCCTGATCCAATGTCCCTGGTTAAGCTCATTGCTCATGTGTGTTAATAAAACACCTGTGGTTTCAGTCACTAGGAAATGTGCCATGGATTACTGACTTCAGAGAAAGCTTGTGGCTGGTGTATCTATTAGTACATGCCTTTGCAAAACACTTTTGCTTTTACATTGAAGCGGATTCCTCCTCTCATATTAATGCAAGTAGCATTTGAGGCTTGCTTTATTTATTTATTGCGGACTTTTGTTCTCTATTGCAAAGTCTATTTGGATTCTCCAAAAAGAAATACTTCTGGAGAAGACTGCATTGGCCTGTAGTGGGACAGCTGTAAATCTGCCGCTCTTGTTAGATAGGATTAGCATATTCTGTGACTTACTAGTGTAAACATCTGGAGAAATAAGAATTAGGAGGGCAGGGGGAATAGAAATTGCCTGGCCAGCACTAAAAGCCTCAGAATTGTTGGAGAAGGTGATGAAACATGCTGCCAACAGAAATCAGACAAACTTTTTTTGTGAAGATGCATAAATACAAGTACCTAAGTGCAAAACTTCTTTTGCCTGATGCAAACTGGACTTCATTCAGTTCTCTCCTTGACTTGAACCCATGCCACTCCACAGTGCCACGGAGAACAGACTCACACCCTTCACACTGAAGTGTTGGGCTTAGACTTCACCATACATGGCATCCGCTACAGTTTAGTGGACAAAATAAACCTCTTACAGCACACTATAAGCTACAAATGAATAGTAATTTATAATTTTGGGGTTTTTTTTAAGAATAGAAATATTGTTTGCTTGGATTTCTCTGGTGACTGTGTACAGGTATAAAGTCTGGCTTAATAACAGAAGCCAAAGGCTTCTGTGTTCGCAGTTCAGATGCAAGTGGGAAGTTGACGTGTGAGGTTATTTAGTAATCTAGATCCTGATCTGATTATGTGTGTCCCAAAAGGCACGAGGAGCAGTTCAGTCCCACACTTGCTCCAGACACTCACATTCCTGAAAGGGAGAGGCTGGTGCATAACTGTAATAGTACCCAGGGTGACAGTCAGGTGATGGTGATGTGGCTGGGATTGCTCAGGTCTTTATATTACTCTTTGACTTCTGGTCACCTTCTGGAGGTGAAAGCAGAGCACTTGAGCCAGTCATCCAGCTAGACCACTGGGATATCAAGGGATGCAGGAACTGCGATAAGTCATTCCTGGTTTGTTTGGGGTGGGAGGTGTTAAACAAGGGCATTTCCTTCTTCGGGAAATGGGTACTTGCAATAGAGAGTTATTTTTAGTCACCCTGTGCTCCAGGAGTTGATACACAGAGCTCTGACCTGTCTGCTGATAACACATTACCTCATTTGCAGCTCCACTGTTGGCGCGCACTCCTCTGTGTCCTTGCTTGAACCTGGCAGGCACTGTGTGGTACAGTTGTCATGGCACTGTCTGAGGGATTAAACTGCAGCAAAGAGGTTGCTACCTGTTCAAACTGACGCAGAAACCCCAAACAAACTCTAAGCACCAACGTATCTTAGCAGTAATGCACAAGGGGACAGGCTTACATCTACATTATACCAGAAATATCTGGAATGGCACCATTTTACAGCTGCATATCTAACACAGTCTCATTGTGCTAATGCCACTGCTCAGACCCTGAACCAAAACTCAACCAATATGACTGGTGAAATCAGTGGAGCTACTCTGATATACAGCTGTGCACCATTTGCCTCGTCTCCTCCATTTCTTGCAAAATTAATAGAGGGTTTTTTTGCCAAAGCAAACAGAGCATCTTCGGCAAGTGTTCAGTCTCCTTAGAAAGCTGGTCATGAATGGCCAACAACTACGCAACGGACTCCCTTCCTCCTCTCCGCCAAGTTTTCACTGCTGCCAGCACTGTGCCACGTCCATCTGGACAGGCAGACAAGTTGCTCCTTTTGGAGGCAGCCCGGTTGCCTTCCATGAATTGGCGCAGGGATGGCATGGCAGCGTGCCGATCGGCTGGAAGCCTTCCGCCAGGACTATGCGCGTCACCTCTGTGGCACGCTTGACATCCCTTGGCCCGAGGCCCATGGCCTGCAATCTCGAGTCAATGCTCAAACTAGGTTTGTCACCCAGCTGACAGTGTAGTGACCTTACTCTGTGACACAGATTTGGTTCCACAGGTCACAGGAAAAATATTATATCAGCCACTTGATCATTTTGAATGGGACATTCATAGCAACTATTACAAATTAGCTAGATAGGTAAATTCTTCCTCACGTGTATTTTTACCTGTGTAGTCACTAGAGACCTTTCTCTCACATCCATCACTGTTACCATTTGGACACACCACTGTAGCTCTAGAAATTGATAAAAGCAATAACTGCCATTCACAGAAAGCCGAACCGCACTGTTTTTGTTAATGGCATCGCTTTAAAAGGAAGAAAACAGTCTCATTTCTTTATTGACTCCTTTCTTGGCTATATAAACTTTGTTTCACCTCTCACTTGCTCTGTTCACTTTCTACAAGATGAAAAGCATCACTGCTTTATTTCAAAACTTGCTTTCATGAGCTTTTTTCTTCCACTGTATTAATAACCTCTTATTTCATATCTATCCTTTCCCATTTCACATTCTCACTCATCTATTCTTCCCCTCCTTTAAGATTCTTCCTTTTATCTTACTCCTTTTTTTTTCCCAAAGAAGGCCAGACATCTGATTTTTTTAATCTAACCAAGGTCAGCATCTGTATCTGGATACATACAGCACTCTGTTTACTTAATTCTTTGCAGCCTGCTTGCTCCCAAAGCACCTGCACACTTTCTACTTGTCTGATTACCCTGCTTCCCTTCACGTCCTTCAAACTTGTCTCTTCAGTTACCACCACCAAACTTTGCAACTACCTTCTACTACCTTCAAACTGTTTGCAAAACAGTTTCCTCCCTAAATTAAAAATGAGGAAGGGACTCCTAGCTTCCTGTCACTTTTGGTTCGGAGGCTCTCCAGCCTTTCTCATGTGTGTCACTTGAATGTGTGTGAAATTGTTCATTGGGAAAACTTGTTGACTGGCATAAAATTCCTACCCTGCAGTTGCATGACTTAACATGCATTAAAACACCCCAGAATTTTTCTAAACTGCACCACCTTTCTGCCCTGCCCCTTTCTGAAGCACTGCTCCAGGTGCACTGTTAAACTCTTCTGATTTGCTTTCCCCAAAACATCAGTTACCAAGTTTCTCTCCATAGAAGACAAGCAAGCTATCAATCCTAAGTACTGTCCTCCAGACAGTCCCAAATTACAGTAAGTTTGTTGCTTGAAAAAGGCTTGCTTGGTTTTACCTCTTACCTTCTCACCTCTCTCTGTGAACCTGAGCAGTCAGTATCTTCCATGAACCTGTTCCAGTTGCATCCAGATGATCTCCTCACATAATCCCCAGTGACCTTGCAGGGTGCAGAAGTCAGCTACTGACCAGGATCGTTTAAAAATTGCTCTTCTCTGCTGTCTTCTCTCTACTTCAAGTTCTTACAGATAGTGTTTCTCAGTGTCCTCTAACTTGCGGTTAAGGTGGTATATCTGACAGCTTTCTACTCTTTGGTTTGAACATATTTCCCTTATCCATTAATACCAGCAACCATTCTGCTCACTACCACAAGCTACTGCTGTCATACATCCATCTTGTGACTAGAAAAATATGTATTAAACTAGTTTCTCAACAAAATGAATAATATGGGATGGTACCATGCATATATGCCTGTCCATCCCCGGCAAAGAGTGTCTGAGTCAACTAGTTGGTTTCAGCCATGTGTAATCAATTCAGTGCTCCAACTGTTGGGAAGACTAGAAGCTGGGTAAAGGAGAAAAACCCTGTGAACATCCCAAGTGAGGGAACAAGTGCATAACTTCACATGTTATTAACCGCCAGAGAATTCTCATGGGAGAGAGCTCTTATATATGTGCCAGCCACAGGAAAAGCTTCTGCTGAGACTCACAGTCACTCAGGAAAAGCAAACCCATGGGACTCTTAAGCTTCCCAAAGCATGCTGCTCCCTGAGCTTCCTGCTTGGAAAGCATTGCATGGGCCCCGAATGAGGAATAATTCCCACTCCAGTCAGAATCATTTTAGCATTTGCATTTCAGCTCAGAAGTAACAAATACTAGTTCATAGCATTGTGTTCTTAAACCTCAAAATACAAGTAACAGCACTGAAACCCCTTGTGTGATTCATGGCCTGGAAAGACATTATTTCTAAGGTTAGCATTCAGGTCTGAAAAAAGCTCAGAAAGGTCTAAAAAGGTCTAAAATTCAGGAAAATCGTAGGTATGTACCAACTCTGAAGGAATTATGGGCCTGGTGGGGTTATTGATCTATTGACTCATGGCATTTCTGCTTTTGCAGCAATGATTTTTTATATAATCTGCTCACTGCAGAATAACCTACTCCAGTGGGATAGAGGTAGAGCTTTCCAAGACCCTAATAAAGGTATTTATTTAGTAGAAACTGCAAGACAAACTGGGAGGTATTGAGGAAGTTTCAGACTGCCTACTATTCATGCAGAAATAACTACTGTAAAAGGCAAACCCACCCTATTTTAGATAATGCTAAAGTGATTTAGAATAACCTATGCAGGCTGGAGGGGAGGAAGGAAAGCACATGGCTGTAACCACTTGGGAATATTCTGGCTTGCACACAGTGTCACGCTCACTAATAAAGTTACTCACATGTCTATATATAGCTGTGTGTATCCCAAAGATCGTCAAGGTGTTCTGTGTAGTTTATATAAATAAAACCCCAACCCTTTCACTCCCTGCCCTCTCCTTACTCTGAACAAAATAGTTGTTAACTATTTCAAAGGAAGACAGACTTTTGTGCCTGTATGTCAATCTACTTTTTCTTTCTGTGTTGAAGGTTTGGTGCTAACATAAGTGGAATGTGGGTTTACATATGGAAATATGCGCCCTGCTTCCTGCAGCGTTTGGCTTTCCCGTGTGACTGAGTAAATTTACCTGCTTAGCAAAGGAGGCCCAGTGTCGTGGCCCAAGGTGAAATGCTACTGCACCTTTCTTTCTTTGCGTAACACTGACCTCGGCTTCATAAGGCTGATTCTGGTGACTGTCCACATATTGCTTTCTCATGGAGGTCAGCAGCAGTTCCATAAGCTTCCTACAGGACTGCTGATCAAATGGCAGAGGCAGGCATTTCAAAGAGATGCCCACCAAAACACCAGCAGCTCACAGCAGAGCTCAGGTTACCATGCAGGACAGTTGTATGCGCAAGCATCCGATCCACACCTACTGTAGTCACCAAACCTGCATACCTGACTTCTGGCCCTAAGGACCGTCTCTCCAGAGGCATTTAAATATCTAAAGAGTCAGATGTGTACCTCTGTAATTCCCACGGAGCTTCTAATTACATTAGCTACCAAAATGATTTTCTAATGCCCTATGAGGTGCCCATCTGCATGCCTGTGTGCTTAAACACCACTGCAGTTTCTGCTCATCTTTTGCCCACTTTTTCAGTCTCTCACTCAAGTTTTTTTAAGGTTTCCTGAGCTGGGAAGAATAAGGCTCACCAGCCACCTGGAGGGTGGGCCCCGTGCCACACTATCATCCCTTCTAGACTCTGCAGGAATAAACACAGCTTCCCCTCCATGTCCCTGTGACTGCAGGCACTCAACCAGCAGCCTGGCTGCTCGTTGAGCAGAGAGCTGCTTCCTCAGCATGTTCCTATCAGGCAGCTGGCACAGACCCAGCAAGGAGGCTGCCTCCAAAGCACGTGGATGCACATGTAGCTTTTCCCAGCACAGCAGAGCTTGGAGTTCCTCTCTGAGTCTAGAGATCAAGGTCCTCACAAGGAGCCAACTCCTTTCTCCTTTAGGGATTTGTCCACTCTGCCTACAGGAAAACTCTTACGTGCTTGAAAGTTTCATACCAATTATTCCCAAGTTTAAACAACAATGAACACGCATGTGGTAGAGTAACAGTGAAAGCAGTTCCTCAGTGTTTCATGTACGCACAGCGCTCATGTTAGTCACGTACAACAGCTAGATAAAAACCCAGCCTGTTGCTTCACAGTCTCCCATCACTGTGGAAATCATTTGGTTGCCCACTTTGCAGCAGTCACCTCCTCATTGCATTCTTCTGCATTTGCTGGTTTTCCCCATTACACAACCCACTTAGCTATTTTTCCTGAATTAAAGTTACTCCCATTCCTTGCATGTTTCCGTGATTGCACCATGATTATCTATGATGTAATTAAGAGCTCTGCCCATTTGGCATCATGTGTGCTTTCTGGAGTAACACAGCACTCTGCTCTCCTACTTGGTGCGTTGTGGTTTCCAAGCAGGGCCATGGGAGGGCAGATGCCCAGCTGAGCAGCAGAACCCAAGGGGTTTCCTCACCAAGACCTAAGCTTCCTGGCTTCACAGAAAACCTCTTTATTCTCGTATTAAACACCCAAAGTACTTTGGGACAACAGAAACAGAACTCTAACACTTAGGCATATTTCCTTCTTTTTCAGTATAATTAAAAGTCTCCTGGAATGACCTCCCTTTCCCCATACATCCCTTCTTTCTCGACTTCCTCCTGCTTTGTACCTTCCCAGCCACACAGGCAGTTATCAGGGTGTGGAGGAAGAAAGGGACAACCACCCTTGGTATTTTCTGCGGACAAAACTGTTCCTGAAGTGCTCTTTACTCAGTGTGTTCATTATTGTTGACCATAAAATAATGAAAGGAAAAACATGCCTATGTTAACTTGTCAAGGGAAGGAAGCAGGGCAAGAGGCTTGTTTTTAATTAGTCATTTCTTGAACATTTGTGCAAGGACAGAGTTTGCTGCCAAACAGCATCTCAATTAGCGTGTCCCTGTAGGCAGACATTGCTTGGGCTGATCTGTGGCTTACAAAGGTGTCAGAGAGAGAAGATGCAGAAAGGATTTGTTTGCTTTCTTTTATTCCCCCTCCTCTCCTTTTTGTGTTGCTAGGAGAGGAGACTGGTACAGTGGGTGGTGTCTAACTGGGAGCAGTGACCCAGTTCAGCAAACCTGGCTTGGCTTCTGTGGGATTGAGGCAGGGTGGTGCAGAAGAGCCAGCTGGGACCCCACCAGGCACAGAGCATGAAGCTGCTGCTAGTGCTTTCCAAGGGAAGAGAGGAGAAATATGAAGTGGTAAGACAAGGACAAGGAAGAATCTGAGAAAGCACAAGGACACTGAGCAAAGACATGCATACCCAGACAGCAGTTTTTGTCACTAACTGGTATTTATGAAGTTCTCTAAACTTGGAGAGGATACTGGGGATCGGGGGTGGGGGGAGAAGGGAGAAGAACTGAAGGAAAGGAATATATTTTTCCCAGTGAAAACAAGGTGTGCACCCAGGCTTCAGAAAACACAGGCTGTTTTACTACACAGGATATTTTAAAGGTTTTGGCATTCTGTCACACATGAAACCAGTGTTTTGCATCACTTAAACTCCCAGAGGAGTGCAGTAGCATTTTGCAGCATGTTAATTGTCACATAATGCAGCCAGTAGCTTCTGCTCAGGAGAGAGGGGTGGCAGTGACGAGATTAAAATGATGATTCAATCAGGAGACTCTCAAAAATCTGCCTAGTGACAACTTTCTTTTTTTTAAAGACTCAGGCTCTGTGGCATAGTTACAAAGGAGGGGCCTTCATTAAAATTAGCAGACAGATGAAGCATTTGAATGGGCATCTTTCAATTCTTTTCCCTTTCAGCTCACAGTAAACCCTCTTCTGTCTTTTCTCACAACAGCTTAAGTTTGCTTCAACAGTTTTGCTTGTCCCTTTTTCTTTCCATCACACACACACACACACACACACACTCCCTTAAATTACACTCTCTCCAGAATGTGATGCAAATAACTTGCATTTCTGTGATTTCTTTCAGCCAGGAACAATTTAAGAGGCAGTTCTGCTTCTTATCAGCCTGCGAATTAGTGTGTGTATCACACTCTATCCCCCATTACAGTTTGTGAAACAGGCACAGAAATTAACTTAAAGTCTGCATCATGATTAGCTTTTGCTGGGGCGTCCATAACAGAAGTTAGATGTGGTTCATTTGCAAGTTTATCAGATCAGCACAGAAATGTTGTTCAGCTCTGGCTCCAGCTGCTTCTGTTTCTGACACCTGTTGACAGTTAAGGATAAAATTTCCTGCACTGGGAAAGGCAAGCAAAGACTCAGACTGTGCAGATCATAAAGCTAAAATAAGTCCTTGAGCATTCATATATATACTATGCAAGATTCTACTGTTAGTGGTAAAAATCACGTCATACTGCATGACTTCAGATATAGGTGTTATAAATGAGGGTAACCAGCAGTTTAATTTGCACCCTCTGTTTCACTACCCATTAATCATGCAGGAGAGCAGGCAAAGCTCCACTGACTGCTTTCACCTGAGAAATTAAATGGGGTTGGGTTTATTTATTTATGCTGTCACTTCCTTAAACCAATTTGTCCACGCAGCAGATAGCAAAGAAAGCACTTACTCTTGCACTCCTCAGTAAGTGACAACATGTAAAGGTTATATTGATGAAATTAATTTTCTGATCATCGTCATCATACAGTTAAACAGAGCACAAAGCCAGGTAACTTGGCTTTTAAGTTTGTTACATTCCTGGATTTTGGAACAGCTTTCAGCTCGGCAGCTTGCTATGTGTGTACTTTGCCAGGCAGAGCAAGCCAGCTTGCTTCATTTCTTGCTCTGGTTTGGAATTAAAATGTAGATTCAAAGCAGATGGGGATGTTTCTGCAGCAGCTGAATAGAAATACACAGAAATTGAGAAAACACCCTTCTCCTTCCTCTCCCCCTCCTAAACAAAGTCAGCTATCATCTCATTATGACAAAGCCTTATTCTTCTGCAGACCACATAAAATTATCTATCTGGTGAAGATCTGAATCTGCGTACTGCTGGGGCTTCCTGCTGGTGAGCCCTTCAGCCAGCAGCAGCAGCAGCCACATTGCTTGCAGTGCTGCTATCACAGAGGAGCATGGTGACCTCTGTTTAGGAGCTCCTTGAGTGCTTATTTGACATAGAAAAAGAGGGGAAAATAAAACAACAAGAACCAAAGTCAGTGAAACAGAAAATTACTGCCTAGATGGCTGGTACCTCATCGGCATTTAGTGTAACTTGTTCTGTATCAGAGTAGCACAACAAAGCTGTCGTCCTGGATTAGAGGTTAGTAAGTACAGACAGCTGGTTTCCCCCTGGATCTCTCTCTTACACTGACCTTGCACAGGGAATCCCTCCCTCCTTTATCCTTAGATAAACTCCTGTCGTCCCTGAAACCTGGATAACTGTGCCATCTCACAGTCACATTGCTTCTGCATCTGTCATGCATCATTGTGAACCACCTTTGTTTTCAGCGGGGAGTTTCATGTCATTACCTGCCCAAAACAGGATTTGTTCAATGCATTAGTGACTCTGAGGTTTTCATAACCCAGGCACGGGAAGATTTCCTGTATTGCATTTTTCGTTTCTTCTCTATTGAACAAACATTTTATCAGATGATGATTAAAAAATCCTCATAAAGTCCTCTATTTCTCTAAAAATCAAGAGTTTAAAATCTGAATTCTGATCTCTGCCATTCCACCCTTGGTGGATGCATTTTCCTTCTGCAGACTTCGGATCCCCCACTAGTCTCTCCATGTCATTTTCTTACAATCTTCTCAGTATAATTGATGGCAGCTGCGATACTGTCTATTTTCTTCTTCCTCTGGGCAAAACATCTCTCCCATGCAGTTTCCGTCTGTTCTTTCCCTCCCTTCTTACATAGTAACTTACCTTTTAGAACACCACAAATGCCTCCCCCTGTGATACTGTCCTTATCTCCTCCATGCACAGCAAGAACAAGAATTTCTTCTTCTTGAGAAAACACCCATAAGCTCAAGGAGAGAAAAGGTCAACTGTGACAAGGATTGTGTGTTTCTGTAACTCCTTTTTCTCCTAATCTAGAAAGATTCATATTTACATCTGAACTACAAAACCCTTGCAAGAACAATAATCTTGCTACACCACTTGTATCACCTGCTACAAGGTGAAGATACTGCTTTTCATTATGAGAGAGGTTTGATTTTTTGGAATGTTAAAATACCATTTAAAGCTAAGAAATAGTCCTTTTTCTTCACCCCTAAAGATAGCCAAGAAAAAATCTTAGGGTTTTTTTTAAACGTGGGGAGAAGAAAATAAAAAGTAATATAGGACTTTTTCTGTAGGGCAAAAAATATCAGCATGAGATTTGCCTAGTTTTCCCTCCTTCTTCAGCAGCTCTCAAATACAACTAATGTTGAAATGAAAACAATAAAACAACCAACTGTGAGGACTGTGGAACTGAGGGAAGAAAGAGATCTCTGACCATCCATTCCTGCTGTAAAGCATTTTGCAATTCTGCTTGTAAGACAGACATAGACCATGGGCTAAAGTAATACAGGATACAAAAGTACACACCTTTCTTGGTATGGGGTGTCTTTTAGGAATACACCTCTTATCTGAGACCTTGCAGTGTCATTTTGACTTCCCTGGGCTTTGACTCAAATGCTCAGATGATAAATTGTCCTGAGCAGAAACGCAGCAACAGGTGAGTGGGATTTTGGAATACACACTCAAGAGCAACATTGTACAGGGCAGGAAACAAATGCAACTGCTTTGTGCCTTTTAAAGTCACCCAAGTTTTTAAGGGAAGAAACACAGTTTCTTGTTTGTCACCTGTGGTGACTTGATTTAACTAAGCTTTGTATCATGACTAGAAGATAACAAATGAAAGAACTGTGTAAATCTTCCCAGCAGATAATCTATTTGACAGTATAATGTTGTCAAATGCACTTTCTAACTATAATACTGGAAGAGAAAGCTGATAATCTTTGCTCTTTGGAGGTGTCATATACTTAATATTATCTATATTCTTTTCTTTATTCAGATACTATAAATCTATTTTTTCCCTTTGAGAAGATGAGAAATACAGAAACTAGACTCCAAATGAAAGTGGGGTTAAAAAAAAAGTAAGTCTCATAGAAGAGTTTCCCTTCGAGCAAAAAATACAAAGAATGCAAATAAACATTGTCAAGCAATGAAAGACTCAGTTTTACAAAAGAAGAGCACTGTGGGAGCTACTGGGGCATGACCAATATGAAAAATACCACCGCTGACAACTTTTCCTGTTATTGAAAGTAGCACCTCTTAGTTACTAGAGTCTCTAGTGTTTCTGTGTACAATCTGGCCTCTGGTCTAGTCAATGCCAGTTTTCCTGTCCATCACAATGGATGCAAAAGTTTATGCTCCTCTTTTCCATGTACAGTACACATAAGTGTAAATACAGTAACAAATCACTTTACACTTACCGAAGTAGTTGTACCTAAAACTAAATAAATGACAAGGCCACAGATAGTACAAAAGTTGATGTTGCAGATGTTATGGCTGCTCCTCTTCAGTCTACTTATGGAAAACTAGCTAAATCTCAAGTCAACAGAGTTGATTTAAAACTTAAAAGTACAGTTATTTCTTTTTCAGTGTCTATGAGTAGTTCATCCCTGAACTTCTGGTCAGAGAAAAACACCCTATATCTTGTACTGTGTGCTCTACATTTTGCCATGCCAAGCTGTACACGGTGTGTGGCCCGCCGCCACTGTTTCATAGAGAGGTGAGCTGTGATTTGAAAAGGCAGATGCACAGCCTCCCACTTCCCAGGTTAGGTCCAAACTACCTGGAAACCAGTGGGGATCCCAGCAGCTCTTGAGCTCTCTGCCCCCGCCCTTGTTCCTGGAGGCATGAAGGCAGGGATATCTTCAGAGCTGTCAGAAGCTTATAACAGACGACTTGTATGATCAGGATGCTGGCTACTGTGATGTTAAATATTTGTTTGCTCTTTTTCCTCCCATCCCACTTCCTCATAAACTGCAATATAACCAGGCAGCACAAAGTCTTAGTCCATGCTTCAGTTTTTCTGGCTTCATTGAAAAAATTCAGTGTCTTAAAACCAGCTGGTACTACTTAATGATCTTTTGGTAACTAAGGCTGATTTCTTTTGTTATGCTCTCTGAAGATTAAATTTTGCTCTGGACTTCATTGCCTGGAGGAGGCTATTGTAAACCAAGATACTCAGAAATCAGCAAAAAGATGTTAAAGCTAAAACGGAAAACCAAAACACTTTAGTGGTACTGCTGCCAGTGAGTTCAAGAAAATATCCTGAGATTATGCTAAAACCTGTCTGGTACTGTGGGCTGATGGCTGAGGAACTGCTTTCTAACAATGTGCACAGTCTTGCAAATTAATAACACTTCTATGACATAAGAAATGCTTCTTTGATGTTAGGTTTTAAATCCTGATTTACTCAAACAGGCCATCATACAAATAACTAGATTCTAGTAAGCATTACTATTGCTTTAGATTGTGAGGAGGGAAATACAAAGCTCAAGAATTTGCAGTCCCTTTTACAAGAGACTCATTGGGAAGAACCTGCATCTACTGAATACTGAAAAGCTCCATCAGGATTACAAAGGAAATTGCTATAAAAGATTAAAATACGTGGTCAGCAGTAATAACTCTCCCTCTGTTTATTGTCTGAGATTGTATTTGTGTTGGAGGAAAGATTAGTGTGCTTCAGATAGCAGCAAGGAAAAGAGAGAGAGAGGTTTCAAGAGGGATTTTCCATGGCAAGGTTAAGAAGAGGAAGTGGATGGCGGAATGTGCTCCACAGAGCTGCAGGAAGTTGAAGTCAGAGGAAGGCAGCACAGCAGCTAGAGGCTGGAGCTAAAGACTTTGCTGAGTACAAACACCGACAGCAGTTTTTGGAGATTAAGTTATCCAGGATTGCCAGTGGACCTGGTCTTCAGGTCTCCCCTTGTTGGGATGCTCCTGTGGCACCTGCCAGCATTAGCTTGCCCCTCAGGGACTGGTAGGCAGTGACCTTCGTTGGGTGTTTATTACACAAGGTTTCCCACTTACTCAGGTCAGCTAGGAACTTACTGCATAGTTCGCACTGACTGTGGAACTAGAAGGTATTGCTATTTTCACTGGCTAGAACAGGCTTTTCCTTAAAGACCAGCAAATGCATACATACTGAATACCTGTGTGTACAAAGGAGTCAAAGGAGGACTGTAATGAAGTTCTGGCTGAAATGATTGCAGCATTTTATCTTCTGTGTTACCTGTTTGTCTGTTGCTTAGAATTACAATAGTGATTTAAAGAGATGAAAAATGAAGATGAAAAGGAGAATCAAGCTAATTCCTCCAGATATGGCTGTTGAGAAAAGCCTTCCTTCTTAATCAAAAGTTTAAGCTTGTGCTTTGCAACTATGGCACTCATTTCCAAGTAACTAAAATAACTTTGATTCAAATCAGTCTTTAGGAACTTGCCCACATGGCCCTCTGTATCTTCCAGTGCAGAGCAACTCTCTGTGTTTCCCTGATGCTGACAACTTGCACTGAAATCCTTCCTCCAGTCTAGCCTGGTACCAGGAGACATGCTCATGTGAACCGAGATACTAACTGTAGGATTTATGAAGCCTTTGAGCTTCATAGTTAGTCTTTGAGGTTTATTGTCTCTGGAGAGCCCTTCCACTCCCTGCAGCGAGCAGTGGGTTACTGTATGATACCAGGGCTTGCACATAAGACCACTTAGTCTTCATTCTACATTCCAGCTGAAACAAGGCATCAGCCTTTGCCAGTTACTTTGGGTACACAGGCCACAACTGCAGATACAAATTCTCAAGGAATTACAGTAACCAATTCCTAACAACATACAAAATTTAGGAAACACATTTTGTAAGCACTTGAAGTATTTTCTGTTACTTCTCAGGCTCCCTGCCGGTGGTGCTGACACATGCTCCATACCACTCATGTGCTCAATGCCCTCATGCGAAGCCAGCCCCTCTGCTTGAACTGAGGAGCACGGGTTTGGTGTGACTGGCCAGTGAAAGGAACATAATGGTGCCGAAGGGAGAATATGGGAAATAGGATGGGCTGGGAGGCATGAGCACTGTAAACGTGGACTCTAAACAGCTTCACGCCATAATTTCTCTGAAGGATGTGGTACGCTGCAGAGGTGAATCACAGCAGTAAGGGAGTACATAGCCAGTCTCTAGCGCTTACCTTATTTGCTTTAGTCCTCTGCATGCTTTTTAAAAGGTTAACTGCAGGTACTCCAGAATAGCTGTTTCTACCCGTCTCATTTTTAGTTCTAATTTTGGGTGAAAGTGACTTTTCAGAGCGTTTGCTTAATCATCAATACCTATCATAAACTTTTAAGATTATTTTGGTTTGGGGGGCTGTGGCATGCTTCTGATTTATTACACATCCCTTACACGCAAGCTTTTGTGAGCTAGATGAGGCTGTTAGGAAGGGTTGTTTGCTGGGGAGTATAATGAGCAGATAAAC
Organism: Psittacus erithacus; assembly: GCA_009867235.2. Taxonomy (NCBI): domain Eukaryota; kingdom Metazoa; phylum Chordata; class Aves; order Psittaciformes; family Psittacidae; genus Psittacus; species Psittacus erithacus. The sequence continues at coordinate 37,845 of WYDI02011591.1, forward strand.
TTTGCCATTCATCATTGTCTCCCACTCTTCCCACAGTAAAATTATTAGCTCGTTTTCTCATAATCAACTTGGCTGACCCTCAAATTGTTAACAAACCAAAACTAAGTGTCCTTATATGCATTCCACAGTGGCATGCATGCTAGCTTAAATGACTGCACTAGACATTTAGTATCCTTATAGCTGTCTCCTTTCTTCTTTTACACTCCCCCCCTTCTCTTTTTAAAGGAATAGCAGCTCTCACTGCCCCCAAAGGCTGTATGGAAGTAACACTACCACGTGCACACTGCATTTTCTTCTGAGCAAAACTGGTTGCATGTCAGAAGCTTTATGCCTATCATCCTTGCTTTGCCCCCAACCCTGTTCTCCCCCTGGTGTGTTTTAGGGGAGGGGAGTGGAAGAGGACGTGAAGGTTTGTGTTGGCAGGAAAAGCAGCAACTGTACTGCACAAGCACACTTCACATACCAGGACACACATAGGCTTACGGGAACCTGCCCAGCACAATGCAAGGCGTTCATCCCTTCACCTGCATTCCTGAGCTCAAGACCACCACAGCTCTTAGACTTCTGGCTGAAGGACTCACCTGGCAAACACTCTGCATAACCTTGCCAGCTCGGAGCAGCCCTGCAGGACTTGCGGGATCAAGTCCTCATTGCTGGAGGTGTGGACTTAAGTAACGAAAAGTCACCTGACCCTTTTGAGGAGAGCTCACCTGCCACCTTCCCAAAGAAGGGTGAAGAGAGGCATTTAAAATGCTTCCATTAATTTTCACCATCTGTAGCGAAGATGTTTACTTAAGCTGAAAAGAAGTCTCAGCTATGATTTATGAGTTTCGTTCAAAGTACTCCCGTGGCTTAGATTTGCCTGTAGTTCCCAGCTTTCTAAATCCAGTTGAGTGTGTACTTTTCAATGGTGAGCTTTTCATCCACACTGCTTCTTTGTGCACTGAGAGCGTGACTGTGTTACGGACAGACAATAATCAATTAGTCAAATGATATCTTGTGACTGAGAATATGAAGTGGGCTTTGCAGGGACTGACAACAGCTCTTTTAACTCACCCCTTTCTGTATGTCTCTTAAATATCCCAAAATATCAAAGGTCTTTCATTAGAGCTTCAAACTCTCTCAAATCCACATGGGCCACTGGATACCTCGGAAGACTATGAACTGAAGTGAGCCGGCAGCAGCTGGCGAGTTGCCAGAATGAAGAATAACTGACTGTTTTCAAAGCTTTGAAAATATTTGAAAAGGAAGGACAGAGAGAGGAGTGTTGCAGTTCCCTTCAGGACTCCTCAAATACCACTCTTCCAAGTGTCAGCTGCAGGAGTCTCAGGGTCTTAGTGAGAGTTAAAACACAATCTGCCAGTTTTTACCCCCCTCCTCTTTTAGCTTGGCAGCAGTGAATTTTCTGTCTTTTCATGTTGCATCTCGCCATAAAGAGGAAAATTTAAACAGGAGAAGGAATGTGCTTTGAATTACTGGAAATTAAAGGAAAGCAGGAATGCCAGCTCATTCTGGGATCCCAACCCTTTCTCTGCACAGCAATCCCAACTTTTTATCCAGACTTGTAATCTGGTTAAAGGGAGAAACCTTCATGTTAGAGCTGTGTTCTAAGACAAACATTTCATTCACAAAATCTAGACTTTTTGCTGGTTTCCAGTTAACCTGAAACACCAAAAGGAGATTCCACAGAAGAGCAAATGTGTTTCTCCCTATAGTAAGATTTTTTCTCTATTAGCTCTCTAACAAAGTATTTCTTGCCACAAAATACATAAAATTCCTCATATACTGCCCATTTATGCTTACATGTGAAGATGCTTTAAATGGCTGTACAGAAAAAAGCACATGCTATGTAAGGAAGGATGTAACAAGATAAGAAGGAACTCAGAAATGGCCTCAATTGTGTGGAAGCACAAACTGGAGCCTGTCACTTGGTTGTCAGAACAGGACTAATAGTGGCCTTCTAAAGAAAAAAACTTAAAACTCCCTTGCCAAGTAATAAAAGCCTGAAATCAAAAAGGGGGGGGGGGGGGGGACTCCTTTAGCCACGCTAGTAATAAAAGAAATCGGTTTTCCAGCCCAAGCTTAAGAAGCTGGGTTGTACCCCCTTAATAAATGTTGGGGTGAGGGGATGGGGGCATTTTTTCACTTA
>WYDI02011593.1:0-56763 GCA_009867235.2 Psittacus erithacus
ATGGTTTAGTGTGAGGTGTCCCTGCCCATGGCAGGGGGGTTGGAACTAGATGATCTTAAGGTCCTTTCCAACCCAAATCATTCTTTGATTCTGTGATTCTAAGTGGTGTTCTTAAGTGATATCGACTGAAGACACTGAAATGTCTAGACATAAAGCGGGTCTGACAGAAGGATAGAAGTGTTGTTGTGGGCTTATAAATAAATATAGCTGTGTAACTGAAATTCCTGCCAATTTTCTTTGAGTACTTTAAAGATAATTGCTGAAGGGATTTTTTTTTTAAGGGTTAGTGCTAAGAGCTCTAAGTAACTGTAAATACATTTAATGTAAATATTGAGATCTGAAGCCAACTTATTAACAAATAAAATCTTGCAGAAAACCTAACAGTGATGTCATCTAGGCGTTAAAATCACTTTGACCTATATTGTTTGGCACTTGACCCTTAGTTTGGCTCTTGAGTTATTTTGTCACCATCACTTCTTTATTATGACTACTTTATGCATCTTTGTTTTTGTTCTCCTGTTTCTTACCCTTTTCTCACCTTTAGAAGGTAAGCTGTCTTCCACACCCTGCACCACTATCTTGTACTAAACCCAAAAAAGCATGATTTTGTGCTGTGTGCAGACTGTGTGCTGTGCAACTTTTTGTGTGCCGGCTGTGACACCATACTTATGTATATTCACACAGAAGTTTTAAAGGGATCTTAATAGTTCTGGCTAGCTATATGTAGATTTGGCTGTCACTAAGAGAGTGGTAATTGCAAGATGAGCTGCATCATGACAGTCTTTCTGAGTCTGATTAGTTAGGCCAAGATTGTAGAGTACAGTCTTTGCTGAATGCTTTTGTGTTAATTTATGTTACTAGTCTCTGTGGCTACAAATAAGGGGTCCAGTCATTCAGGAATAAACATACTGCATGCCCAGAAAGCTTTATTAATTCAGAGATTTTGTCCATTCCATAGTACTTCACCAGCAGCCTTCCTTCAGTTCAAATGACTCGCATTCTTCAGGTCTAGGCTTAAAACTTTAGTTTTGTATAAGCATTTTTTCAGTTCAGTTTTATTTTTGGATTTTGGCATTTTATGAAATACAAATACAATTTATATGGAAAATTATTTGTGGAAAAAAAAAATGACAGTTGCAGAAAGTTAGCAATTTAGTTTTGGGAAATTTCCTCCTCTTGCTAGCAAAGCAGATAAATTATTTTATTAAGAAAATAGTAGGTGTGTTAGCAGTGTTTTCAAATGGAAAATATTGATCATTACGCGTAATGCATGAATATGTTGTGTGGACTAGTATAAACAAAGTGTCTTTTTGTTCTGACTTGAGAACTACTTAATTGTACGTTGTTTTTGAATTAAGGTATGCTGACAACCTGGAACTTTGGCACTGGGCATTAACCAAACAGTTATGAAAAAGAACTTGAATTGAAAAATGCAGTGGAATGAAAAAGCGGGAACAAGTTTTGCTAATGGCCACCTACTACAGACGTTTTCCTGTATTTGCATATGTATCTAATGGGTTGACTTACTCAGTGTTTTTCCAGGAGGGAGAGGGAGGAGCTGTTTTATTCTACCTGAGATTATTGTTGCATTTGTTATGTGCCTGGCGGTCAAGGGAAAGATATATTCCCCATGCTTTTCTGGAGTGAAGGAAGGTGTATTTGGGGATGCACAGACCTGAAATTTTACCCGTGTGGTATACACTATTGTTGATGATGGAGTTTATTTTTTGTTTATTATTCTATCTTGAATTGTTTATACATTGAAGTATCACAAAATGTGAGTAGAGACATTGGAGAATGAACAAGTGTGTGGAGCCAGAGTCGCAGGCTTTTTTGTAAAATATTTCATTGGTCTTTCTAGACTCTGATATGCACATTGCTGTTACTAGATAACAGTAATCGCTGCTTGCACCAGCACTGGGCTTCTTAAAAATAGTATGCCTATTTAGAATTGAAATACTGAACAAATGCCATCTCTGACAAAAGCTTGGAGGAAAAAAGTATCTGTATTTATTTCTTCCATTCGTAGCATTGTACCTTTTTTCCTTGAACTTTTCATTTTACAGAGGATTTTAGCTTTCTATTGTGTATTCTTAGTGTTTATTTTTCAATAAACTTGTAAGTAATACTCAATTTAAACATCTTGCATTTCCATAGAAATGGGGGGAGTTAAAAGTTGTAGGAAGCTGAGAAGTATCTAATATCTTCCAGGACTGAACCCTGGGTGGTGACTAAGCTATCTCTTCTGCCAAAAGGCTGGCTTTTCCTATTTCCTTCAACATTGCCTTCTTTGGTAATGAAATGCAGATATTGCTAGACTAGACCACTTTATTGAGTCAGAGGTTGTGTTTTATATTCGACAAGGGATCATATGTAGGATTTATTTTGCTCCTTTTTGAAGCAGTGCAAATACTACCTGCTCCATGAATAGTCTCAGAATTTGTGTTAGTGGCCAAAGTTATGCATATGGGTATCTTGAATAAGTGCTCATTTGCTTTAGGAACTGATTTGCAAAAAGCCAATTTGCTCTTTTTCCTTCAGACAATGTTGCCTTAGTTGTTCAATGTAAGTTAATGAAGTTCTTTATCTCTTCTGAAAAGGTGGCAGTGCTGCTTTTGTTAATGAAATTCCTTTTGCCAACAGGGCAACTGTAGGGGAGGAGAGAAAGAATCCTTTTTGATGATAAAACTCCTCTATATGAAACTTCTTGCAAGACAGCTGTAGAATTCTTTCTTTTCTTGCTTGCAACTGGTATTTGGCAAACACCAAAAAGTAAACTTTTAAACATACTTATCTGTTTAGGAAGGAAGGAAGGAGGCATTTAAACAGCTCCAGAAATCACGAATATCAGGACATTTTCAAACAGTAAGATCTTGAGCAAGTTGCTTTATTTAAATTATTTCTACTTTTGTCTTCCTATTTAATACGAATTTGGTGGACAAGTCCAGACATTTCAGGATTGCTACACCTTTGTTGCTTGCCATGTATCTGATACCAGACGCATCTGTGGCAGAAACAGAAATGCAGTACCAACACACCTAGTTAAGATGTCTTCTAATTTCCTATTCAAAAAGTACTTTTCTCATTGCAATGAAAACTCCTTATCAGACTAAAGCTGAGAGGGACTCCTTGCTGTGGCATTTTGAGCTGTGTGGATGGGAAATCTGTGCTTTAAGAGCAGTTGTCCTGGAACACTTCAACTACTGCACTAGGATTTTACCAGCCTTTTTTAAATAGGAAAGGGGACAGTGTTTTGCAAACATGAGTGTAAAGCCAAACAGGATAGCAAGATTTACACTGCAGAGCTATCCGGTTAGATAGCCTTCGTACGGCAGGGCAGATGGATCTTGTTATAGCTTGTGTAGCATTAGAAATTACAGCATCATGAGTCTAGAAGCCAAAATATCCTTGATTTTTCCCCTGATACAGAACTTTGATTCAGAGGCTTCTGTTTAATTTTGCTGAAACTGCAACTCTGCAGGCAGCTGAGACAACACAAAAGCCTGTGTTAGTAAAAAGAAGGGTCGAAGGTAGTTTTCCCAGCATTCCTTTTCTCAGCCATCCCACACCTACCAACTCATCAACATGCTGAGCAACATCTGCTGCCTTTTGAAAAATTCGGTTAGTTATTTGTGTCAAATGATTTCTGAGTAGACAGGCCTACAGCAGACCAGAAAACTGTAACACCTACCTTGGTTGCTAGCAAGGTTTGTATACACATTTGAACACTTAAGTGATTATTTGCTTGTCTCCTATCATATATTAAATGCACAGTTCTCAGTCTACAGAGATGACTTTTAAAAGAATGTGCCCACCTCCCACTGCTAGCTGTATATCCTCCCTTTTTGAGGGGAGAGGTTTTTCAAACAGCCATTTTTTCAAACAGGTCTTGATCTAAGCTCTGAGGCCCAGTTTCCAGATTTGAGAACAAATCATCCAGGTGAAAATGATCCTGCTTTTTGTGCTCTTTCTCTTTCAGGCTGAGATTCAGCAGTCTATCCAGTAGACCTTTTAGGAAGTTGGTTGCTGAATTCTATTATAGCACCTTATGAATAGCTGACAAATTATTCAGCTGCCTGAATAAAAATGCCAAAATGTTAAAAGTGATGTATCTTTGAGGCTAAGCATGCAGAATGAACAACTCCACAAAAAATGTGGCAGTTCTTTAGTGTTGTCAGGAAATCACATGCTATACTAGATACTAATCGTTGATGTTAGTAGGCTTCTCTCTGTAAGAGCTGGACATGGACAGTCCAATTCAGTTAATAGTGTGAGAGCCAGGCTTCTTTTCATTGTCTGTATACTAACTGTGGAATATATGCATTTCAAATTATTTCCATGATGTATGGTAAAAAGCTTTTTTGGCTTTTCCCCAACTTTCTACTTAAGGTATTTTTAACTCTTTTCACTGTCTTTCCATTTGTAAGGCAGAAAACTTCTGGCCTCTAGTGGAGAGACTGCACATGTACAATTAACAGAGTATGCAGACAAATGAGAACTGTATGGTTTTATTTCCTGTAGTGAAAAAGATGTTGGATAATAGCAGTGTATTAGTCAAAGCAGCAGTTTCTCTGATGCTCCTGGAAAAGGAGTTCTGAGTTTAAAGCAACCACATGTGAATACATGTGTCTGTCTCCTAAGACATTAAACTCCATATTTGAGAATCCCAGGAATTAGCTGGCAGTCTTTTTTTCTGCAAAAAGCCAACTGTTTGACTTTAAGCAGCAGCACAGGTTGAAAAACACAGATGTGCAGCCTCCTACACTGAAGTAAGTAGTAACATTCACTGGCCAATTGCCATTTTTGAAAAGTTACTCTAATTTATTACAACATTATCTGCCTTAATGTACATTAAGGAAAAATGTGGAACTAACTTAAAGATGTGTGTATATTAGAATTCTGACATTAGAAATTAAACCACCAGTAAATAAAGGAATAAAAAAATTACTAAAATTGCATGTGTATTTTCTGCATTTTGAGTGAGATGAAAATGTCTGTCTTCATTGGAAAGAAGTGACTATGACCTGCTGGTTTGAAAATGGATTTTGAGCTGCTTATGTGGGTGTGTTCCTATAAGTAGACTCTGCTTTATAGAACTTATATCTGCTTTGGTTGTGTTGACTATTTGTGCTTTGATTTTTTTTTCTTTTTTTTTTTTTGAGAATCATTTTTGTGATTTCTCTTTTGTGAAGGACACTGAAGCCATGAAAAGAGCTTTAGCCTTAATAGACTCAAAGATGAACCAGGCAAAAGGCTGGCTGAGAGATCCAAATGCACCTCCAGGTAATATTAAAAAACAAAAAAAAAAAACGCTGCACAAATTATGTTCATTTTTAAAGGTCTAATAATGCTGTTGGTTTAGACAAAATTGCCTTGAAGCATTAATAACCCATACATAGTGGATTAGTCTGAAAGAGCTTGTATTTATTTATTTCTTTAGATCCTGGAAATTAAACAAGTTGTATCTAATAATTCGGAAAGCTTTGCTTCTTTTCAGTTGTCTGATTAATACACTCTCTGTAACTAACATACGTTCTTTACATTCCACTAATAAAAACAAAACCCCATATATTTCATTGAACAGTATTTAACTGCAGTGTTTGCCAGTACCTAAAATCCCTCCTTTTATGTTTTCAAATTTGTGTAACTTAACACTTGCACAACAGTATCTCTTTAAGCATTTTCTGTCACCCTTAACATTTTTGTTTTAACATGAAAATCTGCCATAAGTAATGTAACTACAGTCACCTTTACTTCACCTTTAAAACATAAATGCTTTGCCTTTGTATGGATCTTTAAAGCAAATGAAACCAGGTAGAGGGTGGTTCCATTTGGAAAGACTTCCTCTGAAATCGAAGCGAAAATAATACAGTTGTAAAAGTTGGAAGTGAATTGTTGTCTGTGGAGTTCCTGCTAACACTTGCTTCTGACCTCACTCCACTTGCAACACTCAGTTCCAGAAACTTCAGTTATTTTCATAGCCTTCTGTCACTGACTCTGACAGTTAATGAAATAAACTATTAAACGTTCAGTAGCTAAGGACAAATGCAAAGATAGCTGTAGAACTTACTGTAAATTGGATTTTAAAGGGTGTATTACTTAGGGGATTGGGGTGGGTTGCAATTAAAAAGAACGTTGTTCTTGCATTTTCTTTAACTAAAGTCAAGTCAGATTTTAAACTGGCCAAATTTAAGGCTACATGAATCTTGCTGCATTGCTCTTTTCCTTATCAGCATGAATTACAGATTCTATAAATGAAGTATTTATAGAAATTAAGCTACGATAGCAGAATGATTATATGACTTGAAATACAATGCACATGATGCACATTAAGGTTATGCTATATTGTTTCAGAAATGCTGTCCCATTATAATTATCACGTTCGGTGTATATCGTAGTTTTTGATTAATGTATTTTCATGGCTGAACCTAATGCAGTTGATGTGGTCAAACATGATGAGATTAGCACTTTACTCATACATGTCAAGGAATGTTGTTTGTTTTACTAACTGTCTCTGCATATTAGGGGATGCTGGTGAGCAGGCAATAAGGCAGATCCTTGATGAAGCTGGAAAAGCAGGAGAACTGTGTGCAGGCAAGGAACGCAGAGAGATTCTGGGAACATGCAAAACTCTGGGCCAGATGACGGATCAGCTGGCTGATCTTCGAGCAAGGTAAATCTTTTACTTTTAATGGACAGTTTTCTGGTACTATTAAAACAGTTTTTCTGCCCTTGCAGTTGTGTCATTTCCTAACCTGTGGGAGAGCAGGCCAGTAGTTGTATTTCGCCTCTTTTACTTCAGTGTCTTCTGATAAGAATAATATGTTTTAATATGTGAAACAGTAACTATATAACACAATAAGTGAAACTGCTCAGGTAGATAATTGTTTGTTTAATGTCAAGCACATGACCTTCCTCCAACTAAGGCAGAAACAAAACTGACCGTAAGATACATGAATAGTCTAGTTTTACGTGTTTAGTGGGGATTTTAGGCCACAAGCAGTATTTGAAGTTTATCAGTCATTGATAAATTCTGCTGAATATCATGTGCATTTCTTGTAGAGTTTTACTTAACCAGAGCCCTTCATCAATTTTCTGCGTCCTCATTAGAAATTGGTTATTCTTTCACAATGGTGTTTTGAATTTAAGGGGTTTTGTTTTTAGGCAGCAGATGATTCTCTTTAAATTTACTGCATTTTTTAATGTTGGGTACTATGTCCTTTTGTTCTTTTGCAAGAAAGTAGGAAGTATAATATTCCTTTGTGAAGGCATAAAGATGATGAGCTAAGATATAACTGTTCTGTGCAGTTTCAACACCATAATCCAGTTTCCCTTGAGCATAATATTTTTTTCAGTTGCTTATCAATGTAGTAAATTGTAAAGCTAGAATGCTCTAACATTGGTGTCTTTATTTTGGTGCAACACTCCTTCCCACCTCCTAAAAATACCCAGAAAGCTATTCATTGCAATCCATTTGGGATACTGGTTATAGTTTTATGGTATAATATTTTTCTCTTAAATATTCATGTGTCTTTCAGATTGGCTTTTAGGTAAAATAAATGTCCCTTCTGAGTTAAGGCCCTAGTGAAGTGCAGGAAGTGAGCAAATCCAGATTATCTGGAGAACTGTGTTTGAGTTACTTTAAGAACAAATTCCCTGCCATCACTTTAAATCCATAGACTGCCAGGCTCTGAAGTGTTGCCATGGTACATACACGAGCTTGGAGTAGTTCTATAACTTACTTCTGTGAGGGGTTGTTAGTTCACTATATAAAGGCTAAAAAGACCGAAATTCAAAAATACTGGTTATATTGTCATTAAAGTAATGTATATTAGCTGTAATAGTGGTAAATGGATGAAAAACTGGTTTTAGTTCATCTTCACTTGGGTTTCCAGCTGATTGACGTGAGAAAACGTAAGAATTGCTTTGTACCAGATTCTGAACAGAGCATTAGAAATTAGGCTAAACTCTCATTCTTCTTGTAAAGTAGTGGCTGGTTTGTTTTTTGTGAATTTTTTGGAGGTGAAGGAAGAGACAGGATAAGATTTACTAACAAATGCGTTAATTTATATGCTGTTTTTAATACGTAAATAACTTCAACTCAGCCTGTGGGAAATAAGGTATAACAAAACTTATCCTGAGACTCTGACCCGTGTAGATACACCTTAGCATCTTGGTAGCATGCTTGTCATCCTTCCGCTTACTATGATCTTTTCAAAGTTAACAGTTTGATAAAGTTAACATGCTTAAAAAGCTTTCCAGTAGCCACGTTGTTTTAGAGCGGAGTATGACATTTCTTATGCAAAACTGATGTTCTCGGGCATATGTATTTGAAGTAAGGTTTCCGTCCAGCTTGTTATTCCTAAGCATTTAGATTAACCATGGTAGTGCTGCAAATTGTTTCCTGCAGTATTACTAGCATCCTTTTCACCATTTTAAAAAATCTTGCCAACAGCCTGTAACCTGTAATCTACTTTGTCAACATGATTGAGGCAGCTATGACATCTCATTTTCTCTTACAGACTTGCTGCCCTCACTTAGATAATATTGAGACATAACTCCTGCAGGTTCTGACTTACTTGCAGCAATCTATAAATGAGGAGATACCAGGCCTCACCCTGGGTATTTTAATGGAAATTTATCCTCAAATAACCTTACTTTGTGACACTTGAAAAATGTTAATTCTTCTGAGGAATTCTGGAAAGCGGAAAATATCCTCTTCTTGTTGTGGTGCTCCTTCTCAGTTACTTTTGTTTTCCCAGGGGGAAAAACCAATCTGGTTAAATACTGTATCTTTTGCAATAATTGCTGGGAATGCTTTTAAAAGTTTTTGTTTAGAAAAGAGCTTTTTTCAGTCCTGAGCTGAGTCTGTGATGCTCTTTTTGTCTTGGGCAGAGGCCAGGGTGCTACACCTATGGCTATGCAGAAAGCACAGCAGGTGTCGCAAGGTCTGGATTTGCTCACTGCAAAAGTGGAGAATGCAGCCCGCAAATTGGAGGCCATGACAAACTCTAAGCAGGCAATTGCTAAGAAGATTGATGCTGCTCAGGTACCACTAATGATTTAATAAATCCTTTAGAACATAATTACATTACTGCTATTAGAGCTGTTGTACTGAACTATTGACGTTGTTTCCAAGCACAAAGCAGACACTTGTTAGGAAGAACATATAGGGGATGTTTGCTTTTTCAAAGAAAAATCTTAAATGCAGTAATTTACAGGGTGCTAAAAGTTTTGCTCCAGCTTATGACCTTTCTTCATAAATTAGCATTGCTGAAAGTTTCAAGGTTGTGAAATTAATGTGAGGAAACACTCAAAATTTGAACTTAGTCTGATCTTATTAAAGAAGAGTAGTGGTGTTTCAGACTGCACGGATTTACCTGTGGGTAAAAACAAGAGCCCTTTCCTTGGACTCTGTTTTGGGTGTGGAGTTCAGGATTTATAACTTCATATCGAAGTTGATCCTTTATTATTGTAACTCTTTATCTCCTTCTCCCTTTTCCATCGCCTAGTACTGATGGTGGTCATCAAATTATGAACCTTTTATATATACCTTATCTGAATGTATATTACAATTATTTAAAGGTACATAAACGTTATATATGTTGAATGAGATTATGATTAGACTTTTTAGGAAGAGCCCTGTAATGAGTGCCACCCTGTGCACAAGAGCATGTGTTTTCTTTTTGAAAGCCAGATAATGAGTCTCTAAAGCCAATAGTTTAATTTTACTTCTGAAAATGCTGTTGCAAATGTTGGAGAAGGAATGTAAAATCTTTTTTGACATCTTTTTAAAAACAGAGAGTCTGCCAGAAAATATAACAACTTCATGGTCTAATAAAAAGAAACTGCTTTTGGAAAGTATTTTCTGTTAAATACAGTTTTGAAAGCTGCATTGACATTTCTTTTTGTTCAAAGTCTCTATAGAAATAACATTACTGTTCATCTTCACTCATACATAAATTCCTTCTATTAAGAACTGGCTTGCAGATCCCAATGGGGGCAATGAAGGAGAAGAACATATCCGGGGAATTATGGCTGAAGCAAGGAAAGTTGCAGAATTATGTGAGGAGCCTAAAGAAAGAGATGATATCCTTCGTTCCTTGGGTGAAATCTCTGCTTTGACAGCCAAGTTGTCAGATCTGCGACGACAGTATGTATTAGTTTTATCACCATTAATTTATTTGAATGATCTTAATTTGCAGTTCAAAGTGTTGAACAAAATCAGATTATTGATTGGGGAATATGGTTTCCTCCAAGAACTGTGAATGGACATCTTATACTTCTTAGTTTCTATATTGCATTTAGTAAAAATTGAATGCCAAGAATTGCAGGGTGTGGGGCAAGGAGCTAACTTTTTTATATCCTTTAAAAATGTAACTTATAAAATATGTATCTGTTTTGGAGCTTCAACCTTATGATTTCTGTTCCAAAGCCCAACTTGCTCTATCTTCCTCAAAACCAAAATCCAACCTCCCCTTTCCCCCCCTACTCTCCAAGAAAACCAACAAACCCAACAAAAACACAGTGTGTACCTAGATTTGTATTACACAAGAAATATTTTTTTTTTCCTACTACCTATGGGATATTTAACGGGCAAACTGGAGTCAAAAGTGGGCTCCTTTGTACTGTCAAAGCACTTCAAAGAAAGGAGAGAATGTAACATTTTGCTTATACAGACTAATGTCATCACTAAATGGCAAGGTAAAATAGCTACCACTTCAATCAGGGTCATTGTTCTTAGCTGTAACTGCAAAATATATAAAAGATAAGACTTTCAGAAATTGTATTTCTGCATCAGTTTTGCAAAGAGGATGCTTGAGAATGGGAGTGGAGAAACAGTTACTGTATAAACTGTGATCTTCTTCTATGGCCTGCTGCACTATATACAGGAATATTTTTCTTTCTTCATGAGTTAGACACTTTAATCAAGTTTTCCTTGAGATTTAGCTGCTGCAGGTCTTAATGTGCTATCTTTTTTCAAGTTTATATATAACCTTGGTCCTGCTGCTGCTTACTCTTCTGCTTATACTCTGTGTGGCGTTATTGCAGTTGCTCATAAGACAGCCATCTGGGAAATCAAGGTCATACATCAGTATTACCAGTGACAGTACCACACCTTCCCCCCACCTCAGTGCTGTGTCAAGCATGTGTAATATCCAGGTTCCACAGCAGGGCAGTGTGAGGTGAGGATTTATGGATGACAGATCTGCATTATTTGCTCTGAGACTTGAGTGTCAAATTTACCCTTATTTAAAAAGATGAAGTACCTTTCTTTGTGTATTCCTGCTGAATTTGGGACTAGCTGTAAGTGATCTTTATGTGACTCTGCTTTTTTTAATCCTTAGTGGGAAAGGTGACTCTCCTGAGGCCCGTGCATTGGCTAAGCAAATAGCTACATCACTTCAGAATTTACAGTCCAAAACAAACAGGGCTGTAGCAAATACTAGGCCAGTTAAAGCAGCTGTCCATTTGGAGGGCAAGATTGAGCAAGCTCAAAGGTGGATAGACAATCCTACAGTTGCTGATCGGGGAGTAGGTAAGTGTTTCCATGTGCTCTTCCCACCACAGTTTCATGGTTAAACATGTTAGGAAATTTTAGGACTGAAACTACTGCTCCTGAGATGCTGAGGATGCGTGGAATCTCTTCACTGATGTGGAGAGCTGCAGTTTGTGGCTGGATGTGTATAGCCAAATCCTGGCTGCAGTATTATTGAATTGGGCTTGCCTATGGTTTTCTTTGTCTTTTGGAAAGAACAACTTTGGTGAAGAACAGAATGTGTGCTGTAGAACAGACAAACTTTAGACTTCTCCTTGCTCTTATTGTCATGCAAATATACTATCTCATATTTGAATTTATACCTGCCCCAGCAAATTGAGTAATTAAGTCCTTCGGAGGGGAGACATTCATAAACCTGACCTACAAATAATTACTTCTTATGTGGTTTCTGGGTTATCTGAGGAGAATGCTCTTTAATCAAAGAGAAGGGTGATCTCATCATCCAAGCGTGCTGTCAGCAAGCATACAATTATGGTTCAGGAGTCGCTTTACTGAGAGTTTATTGTAGACCATTTCTGAAATTTCTTGTTTAGCTTCTTTTGATGCTATTCCAAGCAGGTGGATAAAGCTTCAAAACTGGATTCAGTAGGCTTTTTGTAGCAGTTAATTCTGAGCAGTGTAGTTACATTGGAGCAGTGCAGTTGATAATGAAACAGGCCTTGGAATTGGGTGGAAACAGGCCTTATACAAAGTAGTATAACTGCAAAACTTTCCTTCCTCTTTCTTGCACCTTGTCTGTCAAGATAGCTTCTGTTGTGTGAATAACCAATGACAGATCCTTGAATTAAAGATTGAGTGATGTTGATACCTTGGACACTTGTGAAGTGCAAATTTATATGTAATTTTTCCAACAGAATAGTGGAGTTCCATGTTTTGACACTTGCTGATGAGCAAATTTCACACAGAATGAGATGACCAAGAAGGCGGTGGATACGTCTTAGGATGTATTTTGGCAGTGTTCGAAAACCTTCTTGACTTTGCTGTGTGTCTTGAATACAGTAACCTGTGAGATGCTTGGCTCAAAAAAGCACAAAACCTACACTCAAGTTTTATTATTTTTAATTGAGAAGCAACAAAAGTAACCTAAATCCCCCTTGAAGTCTGTAAGTGCCTAGTTAATCATGAGGCTTACATAAATACTGAAAGCTTGCTGAAGGAACTGAAGTTTCTCAACACTGTATATATAGTACAGAATATAAATCAGAGATATGCTCTTCGGTCTGGACAGCACTTCTGCTAGAGTTTGGTCTGATACAATGTGAAAATATTTCAATGTTCTCTGCAGTGGTGAGGACCGCGTCACAAATAACTGTGTGTTTGCAGTGGTCCCAGAGCAGTGCTTCAGCACAAACTGAATTTTGAAGTAACAAGGCAGAATGTGTATTTTATTTTATAAACATGTCAGCCCCTTCAGTAGCCTTGACTGCTACAAATATTTCCATGCAGTCATATTATGAATTGTGCCATCTAAGTGTTGGCTAACGTAATTGGCAGACACAAACTAGGCAGGATGTACTGAAATACTAAGCTGGTGTGTGATGTGCACTGGCCTGGCTGCACTTGACTTACACAAAACAACAATTAAAAAACATCTCGGGACATTCCAACAGCACCAAGCTTAGCTACAATAATAAGCTCTCTAAAATGATGGTGGCAGTGCTGAGTAATTCTTAGATAGTCAAGTCCTTTGATAACTTCTTTCTGAGTAATCTTGAGCTTGATCGTGAACTTGGATTGCCTGTGTCTTAGCGTTGGCTTAGAATGATTCTTCAGTAGGTCTTTAAAGGACTTAATATATGATGACTTCTTTTAAAAGAATACTATTATATTAATGAAAGAACAGAGGAGCATATTCTTGTGAAAGAACAGGAAGCTTCTGTAAGTGAATGAAATCACTCATGCTAAAAATAACTTCTTTGTATAGAAAAACTTTTGGCACACTGTGGAGGCTTTGTAATGTGGTTCTTCCCCCGACACTTCTCTTTCTACAGACACTTGACCCTTCTTACCCATGGTGTTTGGAATCTGGGGAGAGGGCATTCTGCTTTGTCGTTTGGGTTTTCTACTTGGATTTTCTCTGCTCTTCCTGCTTATCTTCTAATGACTTGTAATGATGTGGAGATGCATTGCAGTACCTGGAATTTCAAGTGCTTTCTATTGGAGTCAACAGATTAGTAATGTAGGAATACATTACAGCTGCAATGGTTAACTTCTGTCAGACCACCCTAGTTAAAAAAGATGCATCTACCGAGAGTTGCTGTAATAAGCGAAAGAAACTGGTGAGAATTGAATCGCTCTATGGGTTTGAACTGCAGTTATTCAATGATAAGCTGCAGAAGATATTTTCTACTGCCTGGAAAGGTGTTTTTAAAAGCAGAATTCTGCAGTGCCACTTCATGGGGGGCGTCTGATTCATGCTTCCAGTTTTCTGTTCCACTGTGTGTTAATGCAACATGACTTCTTCCACTGTAGGCCAGGCAGCAATTCGGGGTCTGGTGGCAGAAGGTCGTCGTTTAGCCAATGTCATGATGGGACCTTATCGTCAAGACCTGCTTGCAAAATGTGACCGTGTAGACCAGCTGGCTGCTCAGCTAGCTGACCTTGCAGCAAGAGGAGAGGGAGAATCTCCTCAGGCCAGGGCAATTGCTGCTCAGCTTCAGGACTCACTGAAGGTAAAAATCTGCTCTTGTGCAGTGAAACGCATGATATGCAAGTTGTTAATGGGACTTGAATCCCTAAACACATAATATTCCTGTATCATATGCTAATAATTTTCCTTTTTTTTTTTTTTTTAAGGATCTGAAAACACGGATGCAAGAGGCAATGACCCAGGAGGTTTCTGAAATTTTTAGTGACACCACAACTCCTATTAAATTGTTAGCAGTAGCAGCCACTGCTCCTTCTGATGCTCCCAATAGAGATGAGGCAAGTATACCCAGGCGTCTGCTTCCCTTGTGAAGCTTCAGTTATTGTTTAATTTTACCTGAATCAGTATTTTGAAAAACAAGTTAGTAGTTTGAAAAATAAGTTGGTATCTTTTTTCCTCAAGCTTATGATACATGCTATTAACTCTGGTAGCAGAATGATTGCCATGCAAACCTCTCTGGACTCCTGCAAATTGCGAATTGTGCTATGTGTCCCTGGAAAATTATATTGGCCCTGACTTAAGTAAATAGCAAAGATTTCTCCCTGTGATGTTTGTACCGTGTTGCCTTCAGCATGCTAAAAATTCTTGTGCAAAATTCACTGACACACGAGTTAGCAGATTGTGTATCTGAACATTGTATAAGCTGATTAAAATAGTCAGATTCATACCAGGATTTGTTAACTATCTCTGAACAGATTTAAGTGTTGCTGGATAGCATTTCTTGTATTTCAAAGCTGCTGGCTGCATGTGAAGTATCTAAAACTCTTGTGCCTGGCAGCTCTGTTTAGCTAGTTGATTTAAACATGATCAAAATGATTCCCAAGGCTGCAGAGAATTTGGCTTTATGGCAGGTGAACCTTTTGTCAAAGTATTCTGCCTTGAATAACCAAGGACTGTGGAAGGAGGGATTTTTTTTTTTTCCAATATGAAGCTTCATGTTTTAGGGTATGCTCCCATATTTAGCTTCCAAATATAGTTACTTTTGGATTATGAAGATTCATGTCTGAGCTAAAATAGTTCTAACAAGATATTTGTTACAAAGTAGTTGTCAGAAATCAATGTACTTAATATGTACTTAATAAATTATGTACTTAATACCTCAAAGCTATAAAGTGTGTCAGCATCCTTTGTTGCCTGAGTGTGTTAGTAAAGGAAGTCCAGTAATAAAAAGATTCAACAGATAAAACAGGTTCAAAGCTTTTGTGTCCTTTTGCATCCTCTCAGAACGATTAAGTTTGGATGTTATGGTAACATGATGATGTTATGAAGATATTGCTGGTGTTTGACACTGAAGAAATTGTGTATTCTAATAGGAAGTTTAAGGGGTTTTTTCTTATGTATTTTCTCTTCTGATATCTAGGTGTTTGATGAAAGAGCAACAAACTTTGAAAACCATGCTGCTAGACTGGGAGCTACGGCAGAAAAAGCAGCTGCAGTTGGAACTGCCAACAAAACTACTGTGGAAGGCATTCAGGCAACGGTGAAATCTGCAAGGGAACTTACCCCGCAGGTTTGCGCCCTTAGGCTCAAAGGGCTATTAAATGGGGCGGGGGCAACTTCTGTGAAGTTTTCTTCATGCTTCTATTCTCAGAGAAAGATGTTAATACCAGCAGAGACCATGGTGCTGGTGCTCTTAAAAGGGGAATGGCAAATATTTATGTATATGATATCATGTAGAAGAAACTGATTAAATGACAAGTCTTACTCCTCAACTTTTTGACAGAAGTGTAAGTGATTTATCCTTGGCAGAAAATTACTTGGAGGCTTAGTGAAATATGTAAGTGGAAAAAAAATGCTCTTGAATGAATTTTTTGTTTCCAAATTAAATTTCCATCTAAAATTTGGTGCTGTAATAAGTATTGTACTTTAGTGCTTTCAAGAAATGTTTTTAAGATATATTAGCATGTAAGTGAAGTTCCAGGGGAAAAAAAAGTATTTGTGTCCCCAAATTCCAGAAGTATTGTACATCTTCAAGCAGCTAGATGTTGCACTAGAATTAATTAACTACTATTCCAAATGAGAAGCTACACATCCAGCCCTGAAAAAACACATGCATTTTCAAAAGTGTGTGATGTTGTTACATACTGATTCTTCCATAATTAAAAATGTTTTCCATTGGCAGGTAGTATCAGCTGCTCGTATCCTCCTGAGAAATCCTGGAAATCAAGCTGCTTATGAACACTTTGAGACTATGAAAAACCAGTGGATTGATAATGTAGAGAAAATGACAGGTAAAACAGGAATCTTTGAAGATTATGCTTGTGGCTAACTAGCTAGTATGATTTTTTCCCTAGTCTGAATTGCTGAAACATGTGTGAGAATAATGACTGATGACAAATAAACTGAGAAGTGGAATGTGCTTTCTGAGTCTAGAAATATGTATATGTTACAGTATAAACAAGCAACTTGCTTCATATGTAGTAATTCTGAGCTCCAAGGGAGTAAATTTAGCTTTAATTCTTTTGCAGGGAGAAGTAGAATACCTGTCCATGTCAGGGGAGTTGGAACTAGATGATCTTTAGGTCTCTTCCCACCCAAACCATTCTATGATGACTGTTCATTGAGATTGCTACTCTAGCAGTGTATCACTGTAGCAACTTGAGGTTTTTCTGCTTAATCTTGGCGTGTTGAATAAGGACAGATAATTAAGTGGGGATAAGAAAACATGTTCAAAATATTGTAACAGCTTGATGAAAGCAGTAAATAAAACAAAGCTGCTGATCTTCTGAATCCTGATGAGACACCTCAGTGTTTCAGTGTTTCCAAAATGCAGACCCTTTGCACTGGTGTGCTTATCTCTTGACTGTGTACTACCTCCTTTACCATCCCCATAAGCAAGTTGTGGGTATTTTAAAATCTTAATGCTTTATTGCTGTATATCACCCTTAAGTAAAAGCACAGCCAGAGGGATATTTCCTTTTGGATGAATGGGAGAGGTGTAAAAAGTAGAATATGCTTAAAGAAAGTTGGTGGAAGGAAAAAATCTCTGCTGCATGCATTGTATAAGCCAGTTCTTGACTTGGGCAACATTCCACAGTAGATGGGCAAGAGCTTGGGATGTCATTAGTAGGAGCATGACCATGTTTGTGGTACTTATGCACGACATAATCAAAGTAAAACTGCAGTAATACATTTGGCCTGATTTCCGTGCCCCCTTCTGCCCCTTCCCAATTTGCCAAGTAACTTCTCTGCTTGTGAGCAGCCTCTGGAATACCAAATATCCCTTTCCACAGTTGAAACTAGAATATTAATGTGTGTAACTTTTATCCTAGGGTTGGTGGATGAAGCCATTGATACTAAATCTCTGTTGGATGCATCAGAAGAGGCTATTAAGAAAGACCTTGATAAATGTAAAGTTGCAATGGCCAACATTCAACCTCAGATGCTGGTAGCTGGTGCCACCAGCATTGCTAGGCGAGCAAACCGCATCCTCCTGGTAGCAAAAAGAGAGGTTGAAAATTCAGAAGATCCTAAATTCCGGGAGGCTGTTAAAGCAGCCTCTGATGAGTTAAGCAGGACTATATCACCAATGGTAATGGATGCTAAAGCTGTGGCAGGAAACATTTCTGATCCCGGTAAGGATTCAGTCAGCTAATTGATTGTTTTTTACTAGCTGCAGATGATGGAAAGTAGTGCTTATTTTTGTCATGTACAGCTGTGTGTCCCCTTTTATGCAAATAAAGTGTACACACAAATCTAAGAATGGTGAAATCAAGGTCACAACATGAATCCTGTGTTCAGATTCACAACTGCTGAATCCTGCTCTTTTAAAATGCAGTCAAGGCCCTTCGGTGTAGTCAAGACAGAAGGATTCAGCATTCTTATTTATTATTTCATAATCCTTATTAGAAGTATTTGTTACTAGTTATCAGTGATACTATTTTATATAAGAACATATTACCTAATTTCTTTCATTCTAAAAGTTCTTTTAGGAATTACTTTGGCTATTGACTGTGATTTACTCAGCCGAGGCTTTATTTTATGCATGTTGCATATGACAATAACATTTGAAATGTGTAAATCCACTGCAATTTGGTAGTTTTTAAGCATCTTTTTTTTTCACAGATATAAGTGTACTTGGCCCAGTATGTTGTAGAAACAATTTTTTGGGGTAGTGTTGCAGTTCTAAATATTACAGAATGCTCTTAAACTGGTAATGGGATTTTTGTTCAGGTTTGCAGAAGAGTTTCTTGGATTCTGGATACAGAATTCTGGGAGCTGTGGCCAAAGTCAGAGAAGCCTTCCAGCCTCAGGAACCAGATTTTCCCCCTCCTCCTCCTGACCTTGAGCATCTTCGTGTAAGTGCAGCATAGTTTTCAATACAATACATAGTTGTCACTGATGTGTGGACTGCACACTGAAATTGAGAATATTTTTATTCCTTACAAACAAAATGCTTTGTCTGGCCAGCCATGCATACAAGTAGCCTTAAGTCTGAAAACTAACAATCTAGTTTTCAAAAGGAGAGGTTAAAACATGGTATTTCCATTAATGGGGCACTTGAAAGCTGGAAAAAGGCATGGGGTCATGCAGTCATGTCTTGCCATGACACCATTCTTTGCTCAGTCTGTGTACTGTTTTGTTGCACTGAATGAGATTTTTGCATTTCTTAGCTGACTGATGAGCTTGCGCCTCCAAAACCACCACTGCCAGAAGGTGAGGTTCCCCCACCCAGACCACCACCACCTGAAGAAAAGGATGAAGAGTTCCCAGAACAGAAAGCAGGAGAAGCTATTAATCAGCCCATGATGATGGCTGCTAGGCAGTTGCACGATGAAGCCCGGAAATGGTCTAGTAAGGTAAGAAGTTGTTATAAGTGTCTTGTGCTACAAGGAATTTGGTTTGGTTTGTTAGGATCAGTGTGTTTGGTCCAAAGACAGTTGTCTCAGTGACAGAGGAAGTCACTGAGACTTCCAATAGAAGACCAAATAGTAAAAACACTGATGGAATTAGAAACCCTTTTAAGTTTACAGTGAACTAGGGTCAATACTTAGAATTGCTAGAGTGCTTTATTGACATACCTCTGTGAACACAAATATGCCTTGTATGCTAAACTGTTTGTGATCTTGATGCTAGTATTGCCTAGAGACCCACTAATAAGCTGATTGCTATGTTTAAGTGACTTTGTAACATCCATACAGAGTTTTAAGGTGCCAGCAGCAGGAATCATGAGCTAGTTGTCTAATTCTGGAAGGAGCTGCAAGTTACTGTGCCATTAATCTGGCACATTTATAATAGTAAAATTGACCATGTATAGGTGGCCTGGTCTTATTCTTTTGTGTAGTGAGTCACACTTATTATGAAGGTCAAAATCCTTCATTTCCTTACCATTTCAGTGCTATCACAAAGCAGTGTGAACTCATCAGTCTTATAACTACTTTGCTTCTTCCCCTTTCTTCCCCAGAGAGATATATTTTATCTCTGGCAGTAACTGAGCTTCTGAGATTCAGGCTTCTGCAGGTATAAATTAAATATCGGAATTTGGCTTTTGAAATCTCCACTTTTCTCTCATCATGTTGTTGAATGAGCAGATCAACTTGAATATCTTACAGAATCAACTTGAGTGCTTTGTGCTTAAGGAACATTTGTTCTGGAAGTACAGATAAAACACAGAAGAACTCCTGCAAATCAGTTTGTCTGTCTCTTCCATAAAATGAAAAGCTTTATTTTCCCCATACTTCTGGATATACCAAATACATATTTACATTACTAAAGGGATAGTACTGGAATGTATTGGCCATCTAGGAGGGTAGTTTTGAAGCACTTTACTATGTGTTACGCTTATGCAGAGGTAAACAAGTGCTTAGTATTTTAAAAGTTTTGATAATGTTCTTCATCCTTGCAAGCTTTAAAGTTGATTTTGGTTTTTGTCTTTCCTTCTGGGCTTTTATGTACTCCATTTTTCTCATGGAGCACAAACTGAACACAGGCTATTGCTTTTGCTTTCCTTGCCTTTCTCACTCATTTGGATAAATCAGAGAAAGAGGGGTATTTGGAAACTTTTTGTTAGATTAAGACTTAAATAGAATTTGTCTTTGAAGATGAGTTGATTTGGCAGCATGTGAAAGTTACAGCTTTCTTCCAAAACTTGTGTGTGTGGTTTTGTTGTTGTAGTTTGGGTTGGGTTGGTTTTTTTTTCTATAAAAGGCCATATCTTAAGCAAAACACAGTGGAAAATGCATTCATTTTGGTAGTCTGAGTTTTATCACACTTGGTGTTAGTCAAAGAAACACAGTTGGTAAACTTGTAGGATATTTTTGTATTGAAATGCTGCTTTATTATAAATGCTTGAATTGTTATACCACTTACCTCTTCCTTGTGCCCTACCCTAACCCTCTTTTTTTTCTTTCAAGGTAATGAATACAACATAAACATATTGTGGCAAAACAGTACCATATGCTTCATAATCCTTTTATTCTGCTAATTGTGCTTCAGTATTTTTTAAGTGTAATATTCACAGCATTCATAACATTCAGTATAATTTCCCCTTTTCATAACCTGGAATTGTTCTTCTTCATGTTATCCATGATACTTTAATACTCATTTCACAGTGTCTCCCATCCCACCTTTTTTTTTTTACCCTACAGCAAGTAGTGTGAGTGGGTTTTGTGTGATCATGCTGCTGTCTCTTCTTAGCACATATACGTGAACAGCTTCCATACAGTGCTTTCTGTCTGCACAAATACCACAGTCATCAGCTGCTGTGCTTGCTTCTATGCAGTCAAACCAGCTTTCATCTAAACAGAAAATCCATTCATTTCACCATTGTCTTGCCAGAAATGTTCTGCAAGTCAGCCTCTGTCTGTAGAAGCTGTATCCTCAGATGGCAAATGATGCTACATCTTTGCATTGTAACTTCTTAATATTTTTGGTAACTTTGGTCCACAGGTGAAATGTTTGTTTCCTTCTGCTAATCTTGTATTACTTCCTCCCTCTGACCTGATCCTAGAGCTGCCTGGTCAGATCCTGAGAGACCAAGAGGATCTTTTGTTCACTAAAACAGCTCAGTTCATGCTCTTCTACCAAATTCTGCTTCTTCTACTAACTGTCCCCTGTTTCTCCACCCTTGCTGCCACCTGCAAAGCCTGTGACTGTGATTAATGAAGCGGCTGAGGCTGGTGTAGATATAGATGAGGAGGATGATGCAGATGTTGAATTCACTCTCCCCTCTGACATTGAAGATGATTACGAGCCTGAGCTGCTGTTAATGCCAACCAATCAGCCTGTTAACCAGCCCATTCTGGCTGCTGCTCAGTCTCTACATCGGGAAGCAACCAAGTGGTCTAGTAAGGTACTCCCAAGTCTCCCTGGGGACTGATCCGTGTGCATCCAGCCATTTGGAACGCTGACACATTTGCATCACTCTTGATCCCTGCTGGGCCCGGCCATTCTGAATGAATAAGTGTGTCTGCACTTTATTTTAAGGACTAAAAGTGGCTTCACAAGTTTGCTAGATCTTGTTTGTCAGTGCCGGATTAAAGCTTGATTTGGCTCACTTATTAATATTCAAAGACTTCTTTTCCATACGCATCTGCCTGTTCTTATTTGTTGTAGCAGTTTTCAAATTGTAAGAGGGGCTGTCTTCCCTTTCCTGTCCCTGTTCTTTTTTTCCATTAATTTGGGCTACCTGGGAAGCCATGGGTAATGGTTTCTTAATGACTTCCAGATATATCAGAGTATATGTCATTCAAGAAGTCATTTAACCTGTCTATTGTGCTTGGCCTCCACTGATGCCATCAATTAAAATACCTTCCAAAACAAGGAATGGCTTTGTATGGCAGTGTTTCTTGAAGAGGATTGACTGTCTGCTGGCTTGCACTTGGCTGTATTGCAAATGCTGGTCTTGAGAGAATTCTTTTATGAAGAAGCTGCACTGAATGCTGTTAGCTGCTGAAATGAGATTGTATTTATACAAAACCAGTGAAAATCTAACACGAGGTTCAGACATTCACAAGTAGCCTGTGTCCTCTGTCTAAGCACAAATGTTTGCAAGACTGGTCACTTTTCATAGCATGCTGCAAAAATAAGGTTGGTGTCCCTTAACAAACAAAGATGAGGGGGGTGTATGTGTATGTATGTTTACATAGGTAGATGTACTAAACTATTCTATTAAAAAAGGGCTTTAAGAATGTTCTTGTCCTTTACAGATTCTGATGCTTGGATAACTTGTTAGAGAGCTTCGTAAATGACACTGGTCCTAATTTCTTGATCCTCCTACGTGAAAACCTGGAAAAACTTTGTTATGTCATTTGCATCCTAACTGGTTATACTAGCAAACTGTTTAGCTATTAGGTCATGGTAACAAATAGTTCAGCCTTTTGTGTCGTCCGTATCTGTAAAATATCTGGGATATCTTCTTGAATTTGCTAGCAGTGAGTCATGGAAATATGTGCTTATAGGGATAGAGAATACCTTTGCTAAGTTGGGTTCTTGCTGTGTACTCTTTGCTCAAAACTTCATCAGTCATTAATTGTGGAATTATACTGAGGAAAGAGTGTGCTAATCCTTAAACTCACTCTGCTAATACTTCATCCACACCATAAGAATGCTTCATGGCACCAAATAATTCACTGTTGTCTAACAACTTTCTACAAAGGTGAATCTAAATGTTCTAATAGACTACTAACAATTGATCATATAGGTCTGCTTTTTCTTGCACCAGGTTTCTCTCTGGAACAGTGTGTAAGAAATGGTTTTGCCTTATTCCTACATAATTCACATTTCAAATATTTCTCAGGGTATTTCTGTGACTAATTTTGATGTGCAAGAAATCTGGATTTTTATGTAAGAAATATCACTATATCACTACGTTATCTTTTGAACTATTACATAGTTCTCTCCTGGAAGCTTTATTTTTAAGGGGGAGATTTTGTCAAAAAGAAAGACAGGTTTTCAAGGAATACCTTGAAACAAAATCAACCAAGCAACCACAACCAAAACAAAGAAAAGTAACAGTTGCATCTCATTTCCACATTACCTGTGACAGAAGTTGTGTACATTACAGATTCTCTTCCATTTTTCCTTTTGCAGCGTAGCAGCATAGCTGATGCTTTAACTTCATTTTCAGATGCCACTGAAAATTTCATGCTCAACTGTTAGGGCTACACTATGTAACTTCATTCGTGCTATTTGGTTTAACCAGCTATTTAGCACACTTTTAATTTAAAGCCTTTTTTGGGAAGTCTGGAATTCCAAATCCTAATAACATGCTTTGTCTTAAAACCCATCCAGCAGAGCAGTAACTCTCATTCCATGGACAAAACTAACACTTCTCTTTACCACTTCTTTTCCAGTTTTGAAGCAAACTTTTTCCTGAGTGTTAGGAAGAAAAATGTTAGAAACATATGATTAGTACAGATCTTCCCTGTTCCTTGAAGAAACTTCTGTTCACAAATGGTTCTTCCATCCTTAACTTCTAGAAAGTGCTGCTACCCAAATGTAGACTGCCACTGAGCCATGACTTCTGTGTAGCACCTGTGGTGGTGTGAATGCTAACTCATCTTCTTCTCTTCAGGGTAACGACATCATTGCTGCTGCTAAACGAATGGCGCTGCTGATGGCAGAGATGTCACGCCTGGTGCGAGGAGGCAGTGGAAACAAGCGCGCCCTCATTCAGTGTGCGAAGGACATTGCTAAGGCCTCAGATGAAGTCACTCGATTAGCCAAAGAGGTGGCAAAGCAGTGCACTGACAAGCGCATTAGAACAAACCTCTTGCAGGTAATGAGTTAACTTGTGAATGCCTCAGCTACTCCCCTCACCCCTCTTCCTCTCTTGGCATAAGTAAGCACAGGAATTGTGGCAGTAAACCGTGTATCTTTCCTTGGCTTGGAAAGTTTTGTCAAGTTCTATGTCTGTTTTTAGATTCCATGGCCATATATATTTTTTAAAGTCAGGACTTGCTTAGAGATGACTGGAAGATGCCAGTGTCCAAAGAGGTTTTGAAAAATAGGATATTATGAACATTGGTCTGCCCTAAGCCTGCATTGCTTTGTATTTCATCTACTTACTCCTTTGTATCAAAGAAGAGTAGCAGAAGTGTAACACTCCGTAGTTTTTCAGTCTCAGCTAAACATACATCATGCCATTCCTAACCAAGCAGGTCCTTGAGGAATATCTGGAAGAAAGGAAAAATGTTGGCTTCATCTCAAAAATTCCCAAAGCAAGTAAAATAAGATTCAAGTAACTTACCAGTATTTGTCAGGAAGTCTTGAAGGCTGTAAGATCCCCTCTATGCTTATTCCTAATCTCATAGTGAAAACAAAATCAAAAAGTGTTCTCAAAAAAGCCCAACAGATAATGTGCTGGTTCAGTTGTCAACGTGAGGTGGTTTTTATCCCCCTTCCTTAGGTCTGTGAGCGAATCCCAACCATCAGTACACAACTGAAAATTCTCTCCACTGTCAAAGCTACCATGCTGGGCAGAACTAACATCAGCGACGAAGAGTCGGAACAGGTAAGAGGTGTAAAAATTGATGCTAGTGTGGAAATGTTGATAAGATTAATGTGAAAAAATATGCAGCATGTAGTACCAGCTGTGTTCTGGGAACTCGATGTTTGGTGGTTTACCTCAGCTGTTCAGTGATAATGATTTTAGTATAACACCTTGGTTTCTGACTCAAAAGCTGCAGTTTAATACAGGAACATCAATCCTTCTCAAGCCAAAAAGCTACTCTGGCTCAAGTTTTTATATGAACAACTTGTTGATTTCCTCGCTTTAACAGTGAAAAGTGAGCTAGCTGAAGACCTTGCTTCTACAAATAGAGCAAGTTTGACACTGGAGGAGTAGGAGCACCCTATGGTGGAGTGTACTGAAAATATTTGTTCTCCAACAATATCTTGAGTACTTGCAGTTCTGTTAATTCCCAAATGCGTGTTTTCAGTTGAAATCCTGCAGTTTTGGCTTCTGAGAGATTATTCTACCTTGAGACATTCAGTTTTTATTCAGATTTTGCATAAATACACGAATGAGGTTTCCAGAGGTTAATTGTTCCATTTATTTTTTCGTAGTTTAAGTTAGCAATAACCTGACTTAAGCTGCTTGTACTGGGGGTCCTTGTGCACAGTGGGCTTCCATGCTACTCTCTTGGACATGGTATTTACCAATACATTTGAAATTTGTCTTTTACTTGACAGGCAACTGAGATGTTGGTTCATAACGCCCAGAATCTCATGCAGTCTGTGAAGGAAACTGTGAGAGAAGCTGAAGCAGCATCGATTAAGATAAGAACAGATGCTGGATTCACTCTTCGCTGGGTCAGAAAGACCCCCTGGTATCAGTAGACACTTGCCACATAGGTATTGTTTTGTGTAACATAAAATGCCTTTGTTGTTTGTTTTTTTTTTTTTTTTTTTCTTGGAAACAGAAGAGATGTATTAACAGCAACAGGTGCTGTATACATGAGCTTAGGATTAGCTTATGCTAATGCCCATTCTAAGGGTATGTATTAGAATGCATTTCAGATGTCTTCGGAGCACATTTGATATCCAGCACCTCATGGCTTCCAATGGTAGACAGTTCATATCCTCTGTTTTTTTATCATTGTTTGCTTTTGAAGATTCTCTTGATGAATTCTGTACTCCCAGAAGCACATTTCATTTATGCACTGTATACTCCAGTAGTTTCCATGTGATGATATAAAACATGGACCTCACTTTAAGCTTGTGTTAAGAGTCTAGGACACTATTGGTTACTTGGCAGTTTTTTAGGGACAGTCATTGATACAGAAGCATTGAACATGTCAGCAGGATTTCAGCTGCCTGGTTCTAAACCATGCAGAAATGATGGAAGATGTAGGGGGGTTATATTAAAAGGTATGGGAAGGCAGCAGAACAGTTGTAAGCTGAGGATTACAATTCCATGTCTGAAATTATATTCTCTGATTTGTGCCTGGCAGCAGTATTTTAACAAAAACTGGAGCCGTGTTTGTCACCCTCCTGTAACCCTGTAAGTAAGCATTCCAGAACTCCTGTACTGTACTGAAATGCTTTGCAGCGGATGTTAGTGGCACACTGTTGACAGCTTGAGCCTTACGGCTGCAGACCTTAACTCATGGACATCTTTCCTTCTTGCTCAATTTACTAACAGTGGGCTGGAAAATCCTGGTTCTCTTAAGCTATCTGCATGTCCAGGACCAGAAAATGCCACATGATGGCTCTTTCCTTCTGAAAACCAAATGAGCACATGCAATTATTCTTTTTTAACTCTTCCCTCCATTTAGTGTTATTCCAGCCACTCAAGGTGAAAATTAAAAGACAAAGGTATTGAATTAAACAGGACCTTTTGCCTCACTGCCCTGATTTCCAACAATGCATAAGGTTTTTGAAACCTGCACGGTTTCAAAGAAGAGCTGCAGTGACATGAAACACCTTTTAGGGAGCCTAATGGCTACCAGCAAATGGTAATGTGAAATATACTGGGCTATTTTTACTGGTTTTGAGTTTTGGAGGCTCAAAATCTTTTTTCAAGGTCTAATAATAGGGAATTGCACAAAGCGTTACTGTATCTTAAAAAAGGCAGACAACTCTCCCCCCCACAACGAAATCCCCCATCCCTCTCATTATTAAAATAAACTTGGGATGCTTTTATTCTTCTGTAAGTGAACATGCCTTCACAGATTTATATACATATATGCACACACACACACATGTATTCATTTCATTGCTTCCTGGTCTCTTTTGGCACTTGACAGAAAGCAGGCTTGTTTTTTTAAAATGAGTCTCTACACATTTGCAAGACTTCTGCCCAGATCAACACTGACCTCATGATGCCCTCTTAATTTGCTGAAGTGTTGCATGATCAAACCACCTTTAACAGAAGTGCCCTTGTGGAAGAACTGCTCCGTCTTAACAGCTCAAAGGAGGAGGTACATGACAGCTTACCTGTCTGCAGCTGTTATTCGACACTTGGACTTCCTCCCCTCCACCCCCTTTGTTGCGCAGTTATCTAAAAAGGGAAGTCAAACTGATTATACTGCATCTGCCTCAACCTGACCTTAGCAAGAGAAAACGTGTTCATCTTTAATACACTCCTTGTGTCTGGATATTACGGAATATGTGGTACTTCAGATCTTTCCTTAATATTCTCTTCCTGCAATTACTTGCAACGGGAAGAGGAAGGAAGGAGTGCCAGAGCCTTAACCTGAATGTCTTGCATTTGGTTGGTTTGTACCAGATCTTTAATGTAATTGTAATGTAGTAATTTCTATTTGATAGTAAATAACACTGAATTAGGTAGGGGTTATTTTTAAAGGATTTTTCTAAGTAGTCTTCTTGTATTCCTTTTTAATGCTCTTCACGTTCCCCCCTTTCCCCTCCTCAATTCAGGCTTCTCTGTGAGATATTTTTAGCATCACTGTTTAGTTGCTTGACTGATATTAATGCAATATTACTAATGCCTTTAATATATAACTGTTTATGCCAAAGATCACCTTTTGTTTATTGATGAATGTTTGCACGAAAGTTATGAATCATGGTTGCCTTTGATATCCTTCCAGAATGTTTGCTGTAAGTTCTTGGCCTGTTTTGTAGAAGCTGAGATCCGTGTCCACCTTATGTAGTTACTGCTTTTTTGAACTCCTAGTGGTCTTCAGACCTGAAATGCGGAAAAAATTTGAAAACAAGACCATGAATGTCACTTAGAAATGTTTTGCCACTATAAAACTTTGTTTATAAACCAAAATGTATTGTATAGTCTAATGTTTTCAACCTTCCTTTGGTTCTGTTAAAACAATAAAAATGCATTTGTACAAATGTCAGCCTGTGAGTGTTAATGGTAACGGAGCAGTGGGTGACACCGTAACAAGGGCAGTAAAAAGCTAAAGCAGCAGAAATACTAAAGTAAAAGGACAGATGTTTCTTCCTATTCTGAACAAAGTGCAGAGTTTCTCAGACAGAGGATGTTCAAGTTGTTTCTGTCTTTTGTGCCTGTAAAACTAGTAATTAAAGAACTTGATGGAAGCTGTGATCCAGTGTTAAAAAAACTGCAGCTCTTCCAGAGGCCTGATGGTCATCTGTTCTAGTAGCATTGGGCAAGGTTCTGAAAACTTGAAATGGGATTTTCTGGTCCTGTCACTAAGGGAAGAACTGCTGCTCTGGCCAACACCTCATTAATCTGAGTTTTACTTCACAAACTGAATGCAGGGGTAATTAGCATAGAATCCCTGCCCTGCTCCCATCACTCCTTCACAGTGAGAATATCTTATAAACACTTTTTCTCACTAAAAATATTTACCAGCACACATCATGTTCTGACTTCGTGCAACCAATGTTTATTGGTGCTGTGGGACCCACCAACGTCCCACAGTGCCAGAAAGCATCTGGGATTTAGAAATGATAGGTAAAATTCAGATTTTGTGCTGTACACACAGTTCAATCTATATCTGAGACAGGATGAGAACCTGAGAGATGTTTGCCTTTGCAGTACTCCTGGAGGTGAACACCCAGGGAAGGGGAGATCAAGGGCTGGCAGTACAAATTCATCAGTAACAACACCCTCCAATTCCTTAAGCTGCGCTATTCTTACAGGTGCTGGTGCAATTTTTCTTTAACAGGGAGAATGGAACATGGGCCCCTTTTGCAGGTTCCTCAGTTGAGTTTCCCATGTTTGGAGAACGGGCAGGAGCCAGCATACCACCAGCAGAAGGTGTAAGCCTCACACAACCACCATCATTTCTCATCCTGAAGGTGGTTTCATACCAGGTTAGTGTAATTCTTGCTGATGGTGATTTCCAGTGGTGTGCTGTGAAGTACAGATGGAAGCTTTTCCAGAGACAGAAGCTTTGTGAGTGTTCCTCTGGTGTCCTAGATATAGAAGGCTGGTGGGGCTCATCCTGCAACTTGCTGAGTGAAGTGCTGGTGTGAAGGCCAGCTCGTTTTGACAGTGTATTATGTTCTGTATCAGTAATGGTGTCAGTTGTGAAAGGAGATCTTGCAGGTTTTCCCAGGCTGCTAATGCAGAGAGCAGCTCCACCTACTCACACTTAAGCTTGGGACGTTATCAGTTACATCTGAAGAGACGCTGCCTAGTAACATTACTGGAACTGAATGAACCCATTTCCTGAGACATGGAGCAGAAATGTAGGATGAGTAATGAACTGATGTATGTTTCTCCAGTTCAAAAAGGCAGGTAAGAAGGTTGGTAACTTCCAATGCCCAGTGTTGTGTCTACACAAATGCAACGCTTTCTTACAGGTGCTGGTTCTTAAAAGTGCTGTTTTATCTGCACTGATCTGCTGTTATCTCAGAAATTCAAAATGATTGTCTGTGGCTAAAGTTTGCCCCAGTGATATCACTGAAGTTACTGATGGAGAATTGATGCTCATTTATTTCCTTACTGGCTTGCTGACACTGCACAGATGGGTTCCCCTCCTTTTTTTCAGACTGGATCATTTTTTGTCCCAGCATTTGACATTTTGACTAGTGAATGACTTAAGTTCCTGTCCCTGCAAAGTTTTCACCTAATCAATTTGTAAACCAAACAGGGAAATAGATTCTCCAGTATCCTGCCCTTCTTTAACTTGAATTTCCCACCCTACTAAGTACTGCCCAAAGGTGTGCTTTGAAACCTGGCAGGTACTGTGGGACACACATTGGTTTACAGAGGTAACAACTTCATGGTAGGCAGTTTAGACAGCTTTGCTTTATCACTGTTGTCTTTGTCATGATCTAAACATTACTTCTCCTCCATTTAAAAATAAAAGATACAGAAGGGAGCTTACCTGCTTTGCTCCTAAATGCCCCTTCTAAACTTCAGATAGCTTCACAGAGATCAAGTTCGGTAAAGAAGCAGCAAATGGTCATCATTTAATTGTATCTTAAGCAGACGTCTCCTGCTTATGAGCATCATGAATTGCGCAAACATTTCACAAGAGAGGATGTATTTGCAGTAGAGTTCCTTTATTTCATTAACATTAAAGCGCACAACCATTAAATACACTTGAGACTTCTATTGTGCTACCTAAAAAGCTACGCTCCAATGCACACATGGCACAAATCAGGTGGCATCCACTTGGAACAAGTGGAGCATCTACATCAAAGCAAAGGCTTCACATAAAAAATAGATCTTACTCTCTGCAACTGTATTTTTAAAAAAAATGATGGTGGTGATGAGACTGAATGGCAAGAAAGTAGATTACTGAAGCAACAATCACCTCCCAGATTTAATGCAGGATGTTATTTTTATCAGCTCATCTGCAGATGGCACAAATGAAAGCTGATTAAGGCAAATGCTTCTTAAGAAAGGCGATTTCTTGTAAACAACAAGGAAGTTATGCTTTCCTTCATCAGAAGCTCTTTCTCAGGAGTGACACTTGCTACATCCCACGCCCCTGCCAGGGACTCCTGCCCCTCTTGCTGCTGCTCTGTTTCTGAAGGGGTTACACGATGGTTTGTGGGTTGCCAGCTCGCAGATGGCTGTGAGAATAGCTAAGCTCTCTCTGCATGTGGCTGCAGCAGCAAAATGTGCCACCACAGGACTTCTCTGGTGACCTCTGGGCTTTGGTATCTGACTGGCAGTGTAGCGTCTGTGGTGTTTTGTGGATCACCTACACCAAACTATTCACCAGCACAACAATTCAGTAAAAAAAGAGTGAAGGTGTATTAGAAAAAAAGTACCTTATTTTAAAGCCATATTAAGAAAAACTAAGCTATGCTTTCATTTTAAGAGCTGCTGTGCACAGATGCTTTGATCCCAAACTAATCAGTGTCAATTAATTGGCACCTAATTAATAGCAAAGTAAGTCACTAAGCAGTCAAGTTTTTTTTAAGAGGAATTTCCTTTTGGAAGTTGAGCAGCTTTTCATGTCCTCACTTGGAATTTTCCTGCTTTTGTAATATATTTGACACCTTTAAAAGGCTTGTATTTCTCTCCATACATGTCTAGGCGATTCACTTTCAGTCCTGAAAAAGACAAAAACAAGCATGAAGCTAAAAGCAGAATGTGAGAAATCATGTCAGTCTGGTTAAAAGTCCTGCTTTCTTGAAGCATGTCAGATCAGGTAGGAAGCTCATTTCCTTCCTTTCACAAATGCATCTGGTTTGAAAAGGCAAAGAGACCATTCCTGTTACCTCCTGGTAGCCGCCCTGGCAAGGCAACAACTTTTTTGTGTTCTGCTCCATGACCCATCATCCTCCTTCCAAGGGATCAAGTGAGTCTCATCTTGCACTGCTCCTGTATGCTGCAGTCAGTTCCAATAATGCAGATGAAGCAAAGGACAAGTTTTAGAAATCTTCTCACCCTAAACCATAACTGCAAGGATTAGCAATCCTTCTGCTAATAGTGACTGAGGAACGCCAGCAATTACTAATAACCTAATGGTTTCAGGTTGTCCCCTGTGTTCTCACAGGTCCATTATCTGACATCCAGCCATCGATCCACTATGTTTTGCTAGATTTAAACTAGAAGGTCACAAATTTAAGAGGAAGCTGCAGGATTCTGTTCCTGCAGAAGGACTGTTACTCAGCATAGTCCAAAAGCAAAAAGACTTAGCCCAGTACCTACCTAGAAAGGAACTACGTGTACTACCACCAATTCTTATCTACCACCTTCAGTCATCCTCCTTCTTTCCAGGCGTGAGCCTTTGCTCTATTAGGGTGTTAATCCTGCAAAGCTTGCTTGCAGAAGCATTTTTCACAAGCATGATTTAACTGTTTCCAGACTGATGCCTTGCTTGCTTTAAATTTACTTTTGCACTTACCCTATAGACTTCATTCTGATTTTACTTGCAGATTGTTTTGAAGATGAAAACCTAACCAGCTCCACGAGAAAAGAATAAGAAGGGCATTCTTTAAAATTAATGGAGTTTTTTGACTGCTAGAAAGACTTTTAGGGGCACAAGGCTAAAGCAAGTCAAGGGCAGCATGCTAAATCATCATCCGTTGCTCCTCACTAAAAGGATGAATTTGCATGTTTAGTGCACAAGTCAACAAAGAAAAGTCCATTCTTCTGTACACTTCTCACAGTCTTTCTCGAGTAAAACAATTGGGAATTCCCAATTCCCAGCAAGGGAGTCTTCCAGCAAGTCTAACTGTCAGGTTTGCGTAAATCAAGACTTTCCTGTTTTGGTAAGCTGACTCCAGATCAGCATCTCCAATTAAAAGATTAAGTTTCCCACTTCAGTTCCTACCGCTGTTCATTCCATCAGTACCAACTGCATATCACACTCACTCACTCACCTGAAATTGCCAGCTGTTGTATCTTAAACTGGATGTTTAAACTGGGATTCTCCTCTGGCTTGGGGGCTCCAGACTGCAAGTTCACCAAGCCCTTCAGGTTTGGTAGCTTCTGAGGGGTAATTTTGCCAATGTCCCATGTTAACACCTTGCCAAGAAAGAAAGAATAGCAGTAGTAGATTTCTAGGAAACAATCTATGAGGTCAAGTTCACAGCAAGCTTTTGGTTTGCAAGCTGGGTACAGAAAGCAGCCTGGTAGCCTGGAGAAGTACTGCACTGGCTGGGAGCTGGCATGGCCAGGGCTCCTGCAGGTATGGTGACTTTTCTTCCCTGACATTTCTTTTGCCCTGTGAACGTTCCTTAGCACTGTATACTCTTGTTCCCTTAGTAGCAGTGATTGTTTCTGTTGCCTGACTGGGTCACCTAGATGCATGCAACAAGGAGAGGAATCAGCACAACGGTCATAGGAACTTTATGAACATGAGAATGAGGAGGACAGGAGCAACGTGCTTGGCAAAGGAAGGTGTTTAAGTTACCGTAACTTCCATAAGGGTCACTTGTTTCCATTGGTTCTTAACACTTTAAAGAAGATACACGGAACCAAGTTGGCCCTTTACTCATCCACAAGAGGTTGTTTTTGTTCTTATCATAAACTGAAAATTGTCGATAAATGCAGAAACCCCTCAGTTCTCTCTAGTTCTACAAACTTTTGCAGTTAAGATCCACTTAGTTATCGCAGCTCTAAAAAGCACAGTATGCTTTATTTCTGCAGCAAGGAAAGGAGCCTTCAAGTGTGGGGGTTAGTTTTATGGTTTTCTTTTTAAAAGATCAAGGTCTGCTCTTTCAGAAACAAGATGTGGAGAGTTTTCACTTACAATTCAAATCAGTTGCTCACTGAGCTATTCCAAAGCACAGAACAGGGTGTCAGAGCCAGCAGAATGGTTTGGCTCAGGCTGCATTTCAGCAAAATGGTTCCTGGGTACTAAAATGATTCAGGAGCCTTAGGACATTTAGGGCTCAAACCCCAGCTCAGAGGCAAGAAAGCAGGAATCCCAAGACACAGTATTTCAGACCCTTTGTTCCCTTCCAGTGTGTCCTCAGGCAGATCTTTTGGAAGTTGTTTCTCATCTCCTGCTCCCTGTTTTTCTGGCTACCTGTTTTCAATTCTACTGCATTTTCTCTGGGTAAGTTTGTTTTAAAGAACATGGACTGCAGAATATACCATAGCTGAAACCACCTGCAAGATACTGCTGCATCCATTAAAGGAAAATATTCAGGGAGTGAAGAGGCAGAGGAAAAGAGAGGAAGGGAAGGGAGAGGGGAAGGAAAGGGAGACTGGTAAATCCAGAAATCACAGCTGGTGTGTATCTAAGTTTGAAAAAGTAAATTTTCAAGACAAGAATTTAATTCTTAAACAGACGCCGAAGGGGAAGTGTTCTGCCAAGTGTGGAAGGCTGCTCCAGCACTCTGCAGTACGTATGACTTGTTCTAATGTCACCTTAGATACTTAAATAACAACTTCAGACTTACCTTAGTAACTGGGTCAAACGTATAGTTGCCTTGTGTAGCAGTAAGGTTCATATTAAGTACGGCCTTTGGCATGTGAACTGTCATGACAACACTTTCTACTGTTTTCCCCATATTCTGTTTTGGTCCAATGGTAACATCAAATCTTCCTGAAGAACTGTTTTCCTTAAAACTGATCATGTGTTTCACATACACAGGAATTGCCACCAAGCTGAAAAGAGAAAACAGTAACTGAATACATCTTGGCTACTTCTCTGCTTGATAAAATAAAGCTGTTTCTCATAAACAGTTCCTGTGCTTCTGGCAGGTATTCAAGATAGAACCAGTTTGTTTCAAAAGTGAAAAGTGATACTTGACTCTTCAACATCATTTCAGCTGAAGTGATTTTATTAGCAGAGAATCACAGGGAAAAAAAGATTTTCTTCTTAATCACTGTCCTAATCTCTATCCTCCATCTGTTTATTTTTTTAAGTAATCTCACTGAGGCAATTTTCAGAACAGCCACCAGTCAAATCTGACTTAGCTTGCAGATATCTGCACTTTAGACTTTTTGCTTTACCCTTTTTATGAAGATCAGTGTTCTATGTATACAGAGACTTAGCCACACAGCATCTAGGGAGCAACAATTAGCAGGAATGAACAACCTTGTATTACTATCATGTGGCTTATCCCACTGAGAAATGATTGCTGAATACCAGCAGCTCACTGAAAAACTGTTTTCTTGTTTTAGCAGGGACAGAGCCACAGATGAGACAAAACCTGAAAACGTGTGTTTTAGCAACTATGCAAACTCTCCCCACGACAAGGAGAAGCCTGCAGTTCCTCAGATGGAAAGTGGTAGATGGTGTATCTGAAGAACATGAGCGTAGAAACGTACTTCTGTGAACTGACACGGTAGGAGATCAATCTGAAATTCCCATCAGGAGGAATAAATGAAAGGACTCTCTCCGACTCCCAGCGTTTGAACCGAATACATGGATGGAAGCTGACGTCATCCAGCAGTCGTGGGTTCTGTAAGCAGTAGCAGAGCGGTAAGTGAAATGTCATCAAGTACCAGCAGTTTGAACTAGCTACTGAACTCCACACAATTCCTATTTCTTAGACTCTACCATTCCTAGCTATTTTCTGAGACACGTTACTGAGCTAGATGGACTTCCGGTCTGAACTGGTACAGGAGCTCCTCCTGTAAGTGTAGGTTTATGTACAGAGAAAAGCCATTCCAACTACTGAGCAATGCAGCAACTTCACAATATAATGCAAAACTACTTTTTTTTTTTTTATGTGTGACACACAAAGTAGTGATCGGACTCTTAAAATTGTTTAACTCTGATCACTAAGATACATTTAGCATATATTTTGGAATTCTAATTGCTCAGGATTTATTTACCATGAAAGAAAGAGAAAGATCCGGCATTCCTGAGAGCTTAATACATGAATCAATAACACCTTGGATTTCTGCAAAGACTGTAGAACCTGAAGGAGAAAAAAAAAAAGAAGACAGTTGGCTTGTTGGCTTAACATTATTACAAAAGGCCTAACAACCACTGTGAGTGCAGCTAGAGGGCAGAGATGACATTTGCGCAACACTCAAGAACATGCCAAGCACAGATAGGAAAGGTCATTGCAGTTACCTGTGGCCTGGGCAGCTTGCTAACATACATGAGCCAGAGCAAACAGCCTGTCCCAGATCAGCTAATGATACTCGTGCCAGATGTTACACAGGACTTGTATTGCATGTGCTTGAACTGGCTGCCAGCAATAGCAAGTAAGAATTTCAGCATATGCAAACTCTGAATCTTCCTCTCTTTCATCCCTATCCTGTCTCCAGAAAACTAGCAAGTTGTGTAGTGGTGCAGGAACAACGGAAAGATCATTTTCTCATCACATTTAAACCTTCAACTATTTTTTCCATTTGTATCTCTTGAGAGAGAATCAATATACAAACCAAACCCATCTAAGTACAGAGTATTTCTTGTGGATGTTCTTGAAGCAGCCTAGAGCATATTGCTGGTTTGAGATGAGCTGAAGAAGTTGAAATTGTGTATTTCTATTTAAGATATGGGTTCATGCATATAAAACACACACAAAAAAGCCTTTGGACCGTACTCTCTCTAAACATCAGCAGCTAAATGTAAATACATTGAACAAACAAAAATTATTTTGCAAGGCATCTCACCTGATTTGTCTATAATTGCATCAATTTCTTCAACGACATCAAAATAGGCTTCATTGTTTGTATATTTTACTCCTGCTCTGCGCCAAGGAATGTTGGACAACTGTCCAGTGGGAAGTGTGTCACCTACATTACTACTGCCTTAAAAATGAAAAGAAACTCAAAATCAGTAATTAATTACAAGAGAAATGTTTCAACTGCCAAAATTAAGAATCAAAGCAAGATTTGCCTCCAGGAACTCCAGACTAGAGCCTGGACCACTAAATTTCATTCATGAGGTGACATGAATGCACTTTAGGCATGTGTCCAGACTTGTGGTTGCACAGCAAAATACAAGGCTCAAGACAGCAGGCACTTTGAGTGGGAGTAGTTATGGGGCTAGATCCTGCGAAGGATTTCATCACTACAAGACATTACAGCTCCTTGTGAAGGTCTAAAGCATGCTGCTTCCCCTTTGTCCTGAAAGTTTTAACTGGCTGCCTTCAGGACTGATTTACTGATAGGATTTGTTATGAAGACCTGGAAGAAGCCTTAGGGAGGGCTTCCACCCTTTTTGCTTGTTGTTAAGCAGAGGCTCTTGTCCCTGATACTCATCTGAGCTACCTCGTAGCAATATGACTGTCACATCTACACTTGACCACGTGCCATATCGATCCAGACCCTGACCCATAGGCTTGACCTGTCTCAGTGTGACAGTCTGTCCCGGCAATCACTGAGCTGTAGGTGACCCTGTTACCTAATCGTGACCCTGACATGTTGGCTCAACTTCTGGACTCCTGTCCTGGGTTCAGCAGTAGCAGTCATTTTTCTCCTTCTTCATAGCTGGTGCAGTGCTCTGGTTCCGAGTTACCAGCTGGGCTTAAACCATGACAGCTCCTTAACAGTGATGGCACTGCCCCTGCCTGTCTTGCTGTCACCTTTGCCTCCTGGTTCTTAATAACACCCAGTATGAGAAAAAAGGCCTCTTGAACTACCTAAACTGGTTATTATTTAAAACCGAAAAGAAAAAAAAAAATCTTATCAATTCTGGGGCTTAGTGATTGTGGAATCCCAGTATAGTGGAAACAACTCCCTCTGCTAGAACTAGGTCTCAGAACAGGGACACAGCTCCTGCTTGCTTTTGCCCTTTAGCACAATGAATGTGGCAGCGTGTCATGCAGCTTCATTCAGAGTCTGGCAGACAGGAGTTACCATTTTTGCACAACCTGCTGGGGGTAGGCCCTCTCTTAGCAGGCAGAAAACAGATGTGTTAATTCTTATGAAACTCACACAGAAAAACCCTTGCCTAAAGTCCACCCTGGTGCTGTAACTCATGGGGGAGGAGTCACAATCCTTTCCTCACTTCCATTGCATCTCTGAAAAAGAGCGGCTGCTGTTTCTCTGCCTGCTCCTCTGCAGCCTCACAGGGTGCAGCAGCACTGCACAGGCTAGGCTGCCGGGCCACATAGGTGAGAGCTCTCAGATCAAACCACATGTGCTACCTCAAAGACCTCTGAGGACTACCTCTGTGTAGCCCTGCAGCCCACTTACCCTTCTCTAACACAATGGGCAGGCAAACAGCATGCATGTCTTTGACCCCAAGTGACACCTCATGTCTTACTGCCTGTTGGACATGCAGATTCTATCAGCTCAGCGGATGGACATTTGGCCTGTCAGTGCAGGACACACCCATTTCCAACAGCCTGAAAACAGCTCCAGACTTGATGGATGCTGATGGGGATGGGGACAGTGAAGAGGCTGAGGACACGGGATTTGCTTCCCTTCATGCTATCTGTTGCCAGCCAACAAGGATTTATTAGATACCTCTTATATACCTTTCTATAATATTTCTTATAAAATATGTAACCTTCTCCAATGCCCTTCAGTTATTCGAGGCTTGGGGGCTAGCTCTGTGCCAATCCCAGAGCACCTGTCTCCAGTATGCGCTGCCTGTGCTGGGAACTGGTATTCCTGAGGGACTTCAGCAGCTGTGGCTGGACCAGACAAGTGCAAGGATATCAAAGGGGCCAAGCATAAACTGCAAATAAAGAGGAAGTTGGTTTTACCCAACTCTTTATTGTAAGAAGTGGTGGGCAGTGGCCTCACTTACAGATTCACACCAATATGATATTATTTTTCAGCCACGAGACATGATGGGATTTGGTTTTAGCCAGTCACCACTGAAAAATATTTATTTTCATACCTGTGATGGAGTTGACAACGGAGCGCAAAATTGTGGGAGGCTTAATCAGCTCCTTCAGTATGTTAGACTCTGTTGCCAGTGGAAAGCCATTGTCTAACATTTCTTCTAGAAGTTCATACACAATAACTACATTGTCCTTAATTGCAGTCTCAGAACACTCACCGAAGTAATCCTAAACAAATCAGAGATTACAAAGGAGAGGATTTTTATTCCTGTTAAGACGCTTTACAGAAGTTTCTTTGGGGGTTTTTTGTGTTGGTTTGTTTTTTTTTTTTTTTATTATTATTTTATTTACGGAAACCCTCCAACACATCAAGGAATTTTAGTACCTAAACTAGCTCCTTCTATAGTCTGATGGCATCATTTGTTAAGGTTATATTTATTATCTAACTAGAAATAAAGACAGTGTGGACAGTGAAATGATTGTAATCTGTTTCACTAGTATCTATGTACCAAAGGCTCTCCCACTTGTGAACTTTAATACATCTTCAGTTAGAAGACAGTTGTAAAATAAGGAGACTATCTTTTGGCAATGCTCAGTCTTCACAGAGGTTCCTTCATTAAAAATATTTGTGAAATAGGTTGAAAAATTGACTCATGCTTTGCAGCTCTTTCTTCCCTAAAGAGTGCTTCATGACTGCATGCTCCTTTTCATCTATATAACATGAACAGTACAAAAGCTTACAGAAGAAAGACAACGTGGGATTTGGGTTTTAGTGCATGTGCCCTGGTAACTGTAAATCAAATGAATACACAAAACAGACCTTTTCCTTTGTACTCTGTAAACCAGTGCCTGACTTAAAAATTGCAAAGGGGAAACTCACTGACAGGGGGTTTATTACTTTTCTTTAAAAGTAGTTTAGACAGAAGTTCCCTTAGAATTATTTAAATTTTAAAATTATTTAATGGCGACAAACCTGGAAAGTATCTGCTACTCGGTGCAGAAATTCAATTACAAAGAGTGGTGGCACTTCTGTCTGTATGACAGACACAAAGAAGATTTTATCCCTATAGATGCTGATGAGGTAGTGATGTGGCGTTGAGATGACAGGAGGCACATTCTCAACATCGATTGCTTTCTCCTGAGCTTCAAAGAAATAATCACACACAGATTGGCTCACAACGCTCTTCCAGTGCTTCTCCAAGAATATATCACCAGAACAGTTTATAAGAAACAGGCTGTGGATCATTTTCTGTTGAAAACACATTCAAAGAAGTTAAAATAAATAAAAGGATATCAGGATTGACATCATTTCTTCTCCCAAATTCCCCTTCTTACAACAGTGATTCTTAATTAACATGCACTGTGAATTTAAGAAAAAGGTTTGCTTTTCTGCTTTTCTTTACTTAGAGGAATGTTCTACCACAAAACATTTCACAGTGGATCAAATCACTAACATATCGCAAAGTAAGCAAGAAGCCAGCACCCTGGATTTCCACTTTCATCCCTATTTGGAATTCGTAATTTATTTCTTAAAGAAAAGCTGACTCTCATGAGTGGCACTCACTTAAACATGTTTGGCAATGTGAAAGGGTAACTTATACATAGCTTCCTGTATCACATACATAAAGTTTCCTATAGCAGGAGGAGTTTGCATAATACTGACACACATAACTAAGAGTTGCACTATCTTAAAGATACAGATCTTTAGCTTGTCAGCTTTCAACTACTGAACTAGAAAAGTGTTTTTTATTTGCTGGCTGATTAGTCTCTTACTTACGATCTGTGCCAAGTTGCACTTGGATAGAGGGTTGGAATTCATTAGAAGTACACAAAACTAGGAATTTAAATCTGATTTAATGAATAAATTGCCTCGAATGTGCTGGACACACATGAAATATGTTTACGTAAAATGTTTTACACAACTTACTCATGAAAAAAAAGGAGTATGAGCTACAGATAAGGAATGTAACTGGTTTTTCTTATATCTTTAAAGATTTACAAATACCATGCCTCAGCCACTGATCCTTCATTTATTCATGGGACAAGAAGCTTAACTGCCTTTTTTTAAAACTAATTCCCAGTCTATTTCTCAACTTCAAATGGGACAGTAAGTGAAGTGCATTGTTGATTCAAATGAAGTGAATAAACTATTTTTTCGACATCTGCAGAAGAGACAAATGCTATCAGACTTCAGCTGCTCTCTTTAGCCTTTACATGAAACAGATATGCTTTGGCTGACCTGCTGCATAACCATCCTCTGACAAAAATAAGGTCCGAGTTTAAACTCAGGCTTAGAACACAAACCAAACAAACTGCACCTTGAGCACTGGCTCCTCAAGGTGAAAATACTCTGGTATTTATATCCTGCATAAATTCATTCTGTAGTTGAAGAAGCTGCCCCTGCAACTGGCTATTCACCCCCTTGGCCTTCCAGGTATTCATCTGAGCAGGTCTGTGGCTCCTCAATTACCTATATTAGGAAACCAGTCCAGTCATAAATTGATGCAGAAAAAGGAGTTTCTGGTAAGATGAGCTTCCTGATGAAAGTTATTACATTGTGAGGTAGTGCTACAGCTGGTGCAGAGGAGGTGATAGAAATGGGCAGATGACAGCAATGAAGATACCCTGAAGTTTATTTAGCCTTTGGAGGAATCAAACACTATTGGGAAGAGACCAAACAGTTACCGGGCGTCCCACCTAGAAACAGGAAGACTACCATCAACTCTGCATGTCCAAGAGAAGCCAAATATATCTACCAGAAACCTATCATAGTTTTCATTAATCTAAGGATGTTTGGCCATAATCATGCCATAAAATGCAGCCAAAATTTGGTCCTTTGCTAATGTTAACTCTGGCACACAAATACGAAGATGGCACAGAAGCACCCAGACGTAAATGACCTAGCTGCATGGAGATTTTAAGAAGTCCAAACACTGTATGATTAAGTCTCATTCCAAAACACTAGAATAAGGGCTTACCTCCATCCTGAGTGAGCTCTTGTTGCTGTGCCTGAATCTAAACTGCCCAGAGTACTAGGCTGACCTCCCAACACACCTGTAACACTGAAAAATGATCTGGCCCTGCAGATCTTGACAAAATAAAAGTATGTCTTCCAAAGCACACCACAGAAGGTGAAAAAGGACTGCTAAAGAAGGT
The DNA here is from genome assembly GCA_009867235.2 of Psittacus erithacus. NCBI lineage: Eukaryota > Metazoa > Chordata > Aves > Psittaciformes > Psittacidae > Psittacus > Psittacus erithacus. Next base: position 41,358 of record WYDI02011593.1, read on the forward strand.
AGTTACTATGCTATTTCCCTCCACCTAGACAGCAGATGTTGGAAGGGGGCCAAGATCCAGCTTTTCAAATTCTAAACTCCTTCACATGCATGACAGCAATGCGATCATCTTCACTGGGGCCTTGCCAGGTCTTAGATACCTTCTGCTAAGAGAACACTGCCTTTGGTGGTAGACACAAGAAGACCAATACTCAAAATGCAGGCAGAAAAATCCAGCTAAGGTATATGGCATATAAGAGGAAGTTATTTTGGAAACTGTTAATTTATTTAAGAGTGGGAAAGGAAACAAAGCTACGAAGTGTCATTGCATGTTTCTACTGTATCTCTGCCAGACCAAACTAGTTTCCAATTTAGTATGTTAAAAATTGGCCAATTTCAATACTGTGAGCACAGTATTCATGTAAAGGAGCCTTGACACAATTGCTTTAATCCAGTTCAACTAATAAGTTCTGAATTTAGCCAATGCTGAACAGTAAAACCCTCCAAAATCTCCTGGATAGTCACACCATGGCAGCAAGTATAATTAACCACTGAATGTCAGTATTGTTCCACACCAAAACAGCCCAAACATATGAAGGTGATCAGCTATACAGCTTAGAATAGTTCTCTGTACATTTTAACATGGATACAATAGCATATCTGTTAACAAATATAAGACCGAATCCCTACTAAATGCATACAACGCTGCATACGAGGGTTTCAGTACAATCAGTACCAGTAAGACTGTTTCCAGAGGACCTGATACACAGCCCACTGTGGAGAAGATACGCTGGCCTGCAGGCAGCTTCCAATGATACTCTGAATACATGTGGCAGTGTTTTTAAGCCCTCACAGCTGTCCTGCTGTTAATGCTCATACAGATTTTATTGATCAGAAATTATTCCACGTGTCATAATACACTTTTAACAAGCACAGCCATGCAGCAGGCTAATATAATCACTACCTGAACGCAGCCACTTCATTCTACTGTCCACGCTGCAAGCTCTTTGTGCACAAATGGTTGTGTTAACCCAGGCCTCTTCTTTTGCCACAGCTGCACTTAGGATATAAGCCTACAACTTGATACGCAGTCAACAGAGGGCATGGGTAGCCAGAAAGGGCAGTAGCATTGGACCACTGCCCCTATTTACTCACCTGCTCCAAGCTGCCCAGGTACCCACTGTGTTCATACAAGTATTCGCACAGCCTCATGGTCAACTGGAGTAGCATGCTGATCCAGAGGACCATGCTTAGCAGATTCCAGCTTTATTCTGCTTCTAGCATTAAGAGTTCCCTTCAAACCCCCTTACATACTCCTTTCCTCCTTCTCAAGTTTTAGCAGTACACTACTTTGCTGCTAATTTGATGTGCTCTGGAAAACAAGCCCTCTGCTTGCAGGTGAAGTACAGAGAACAAAAGCCCTGCCTTGTCAGTCAGTGGGCAGCTCAGTTTGTTTGCTTCCCAGTGCTGATTATGATAAAGAAGCTCTTACAGCAGTGGAAACATCAGTCTATTATATTCAAGACTAAGTAATTTCACTTATCCCACACAGTGTCAAGCAACTGGCACCAGCCAATTAAAGATGGATTTCAAGTTGGATATCTTACAACTGGTACTGCTACAAAAATATCTTATGTAAGCTATTATTTAACAAAAATAACTCACAATACTCCCAATACTGAAGATTTCCCTGCTACTCTTTTTTAGGGTCAGTTTTCACTTCAGACATGTAGACGTCCCTGAATTCATTTCTCAGTACTCTCTATCTCATCAGAACATTAGATTCGCCAAGAAAAAAAAAGATTAAAAAATGCTGAACACAACAATTCAATCTAGTAACAGTCAGATTCCTCACACCAATAGGTCAAGCTAATACTTGTGGCCAAACAGCAAAGCATGTTATGAGCTGCAGCACTTTTGAGGGTAAAGGTCTTGAATCAAAGCTCATAAGTTTAAAAAAACAGTAACAAAAGCACACCACCAAAATGTAAGAACCGTGAGAGTACCTGTGCAGCAGCATACACACACAATGCTTTGAGATGGCAGCATAAAAGCACCCCATGGTGTCCTTGCAGGACTATTTCAAAAGTGTATGTTTTTCCCCCACTCTGCTTTTAGGCCTAAGAAGCAGACTGAAGACTTATGTGGATTATTATTTGTGTCTTTAGTCCACAGCAAGCCATTCAAGCTCATTTTTAGCAGGCTGACAGCCTTCCATACTATTGCCTGACTGCATCTTACAGGGACTGCACCAACAAGGAGGCCAGCAGAAGTTTTGCAGCTTCTCAGACTTCCCATCTGAGACACAAAATTCCACATCATTCTTGGCAGTCACTTCTGTCCTATCAGAATACGAAGTCTTCACAGAACTACATATTTTAACCAAGGCGCCTTCAATATGCTCTTTCTAAGCCTGTATCTTTTCTGTTGATTAAACTGGGATTTTTTTCTGTTGATTAAATTGGGATTGGGGACTGTTACTATTTTCTCAGTCTCTTGGCACAGAAACATCTGGACCGAAGTCACAGCAGGCTCACAAGACAAAAGCAGAGCTCATTGGCAAGAGGGAGAACCTGTGAGGATGGGAAAAAGACTTGATTGCACATGCTTGTCCTCAGCTACAATTAAGTACTCTGAAATGTAATTAGTGCAGAAATACTGTTAGCAGCTGCTTTTCCATAACACTCAGCTGAGTTACAGACAAAGCTCTGAAAAGCAGGAAGTGAGGAATTTATCACTGACCTCTGCAACGCCATTCAGAGCATGTAATAATGACTGAAAATGGCTCAAAATGGGACCATCACTGGCAAAGTATTCCACAGCTTCCCATGTTCCCTGCATTTGGCATAGCTTCTCTGAATGGTGGAAGGATCAGTGGGGATGGCCTGTCTGAGCCTCTGTTATGTATTTGTGGAAATGAACTTCTGGTGACAAGCAAATGGAAAGTAACCAAATGCTTAAAGTAATCTGGAGAGACAAAGCAGCTAAAATAGGCAGCTCTATTTTGAAGTTAGTATTTTTGTCACAAGCAGCTGGTTGGTAGTTTAGCTTTTTCCTATAAAATCAAGATGTGTCACAAATGTTCCACAGCTGTGGCAAAACCTCTCCTCTTCTCCCTACCACCCCAGCCCCATTCACCAGCTTTTAAAACAGCCAACCTGATGAATAAAAAACAGCTCTGAACATGGACTAACTTGACACAACATGAGAACATGAGAAGCTGTGATTCAAACTGATATACCTGGAAGTCTCTGTTCTTACTAAATGGAATGTTCTGTAATTTCAGTTTTTTAAGGTTCCTGTCATAGGTAATATATCTTACTGCTGCTGCTCAAGTGTCAATCTTTTTACTTATATGAGGCCCAAGGCTTAGGCATCTGCATATTAAAGTAAAAACGTTTTTTGCAACCCTTCTTAAGAACTGCCTGGTGTTCCTCTCTATAGTAAAGCAAAACTCCCATCATCAAACCAGCTCTAACTCTCCAACTTAACACAATGAAGTGCTTGTGTCTGTACAATAACTCAGATGTATATTTTACCAGCAACATCATCCCTATTAAAGACTAAACACTTGGCTTCCCAGATGCTCAGTATACATTTATTTCTTTGCTTTAATTTAAAATGCTAATAGTAAGTTTCTGGAATTGTTTTTACAAGGAAGTAGTCCTTTGAGAATACTCTGAAGTAATCTTAAATCAGTGTTTGGTATCCATAACAGAATTTCAAACTTCCTCCATGCTTTTACCAATAGCAATCATAGCCTGCATAAGAATCTGTGCAGCATTTCATCTATTGACTGATGAACTTTCCAATAATACATTTGCACGGAGCCTCTGTTCAGTTTAGCTCCACTATAAATCTTTTAATTGCTGGCAAGATAATTCCATCTCTTGGCAAGAAAACAATCTTAGATCCTGAAAAACTGCAGTTCCCCTTGGGTTCTGAAAGACCAGAAAGCTTCACTGTAGAAGCTGAAAAAGCAAGAGTTTCTTATTAAAAAAAATCGCAAAAAACCCAAACCAAAAGCGTAAGCCCCCAAAACCTCCCATGGAAACAATTAAAAATTCATTGCTAAAACTACATTTTTATACGAAAATGGAACATTTCTAACACAATTTCCATCTGAATCAGCTGCTTCAGCACTACTAAGGAGCCACTTAAGACATTTCCTCTCTGAAAGCAGTAATGAACAGATAAAGAGGATTAAATGGACACAGGTAAGGTATCTTGTCACACATTTACTGTCAACGATCAACGGAATTTTCAGGAACAGGCTGATAATTAGGCTCATATTCCAGCCAAACCAGAAATCTTAATGACCAAGGCAGCAGGATGTGATCATAGGACACAAAAGTTCATCTCAGTAGTTCTTTGGAAAGATGTTTTCCATTGTGCCCCAGTAAGTGTCGTGTCCAGAGCGACAGTGCTACCAGCTTTACACTGCTTTTTTTTTGCAGGCTCTATTTTAAGAGGCACTCAAGGTTCCAGAAAGGACAAGCACAGAGCCAAAGAGCCATGCACTACTGGAATACCAGATCAGAGCCAGTAAGTACCACTGGACCCCTGCTGTGAATGACAGCTCTTACTAATGTGCATGCACTCTGCCACAAATAGGCATCTAACCATTTTTTACCCCCTTCTCTTCCATGAGAAAAGAGCTGAGCAGCACTCTTCAATTATTCCACCTTACATTAACACAATCAGGCTCCTGAATACCAAGAAGTTCCTGTTAAAAAAGCAGCTTTTCATGCACTATGTTGAATGAGCAAAAAAGATGACATTTTCGGTATATTAATTAAGTTTTGAAAGTTACATGGGAAACTCTAAGTTGGGGGAAAAATAAAAGGGAAATAAGAGGAAGGAACTTATAATTTTAAAAAGGTTTAATTTGGTTTCTTCCCATTATTACAGCCATGAAGTACAGCTGCCACTTGTCACCTGCTGTTCAGACCTCTCTACCTCAAGGGCTTCAATTTCTCTTTCATGAATCCTCATGACAGTTATTGTTTAAGATTCTTAATGCAGAACAGCTTGTAAGAAGAGCTTTGTTTGAAAGGGTAACTGGCACTTGGCTGGTGCACAGCTATTTCACACAACAGGAAACTTCATTTCAGGATAAGGACAGCAAAATTAAGCACTAGAGGGCGTGGAGTGGTCTTAATGTTTGATTTGCCATCTGCAAGGAATTTTCAGGTATGTGTGCTCAGATGGGAAAGAATCTGCTTGTCCCATTATTATTATTATTATTTTATAAACCCAGGTTTGCTTGGGCTTTTGAGTTAGCACCCAACACACCACAGATTAAATTCTAGACATTTACAGTGAAATACTGTTGAGAAGTTTGGTTTGGGGTTTTTTTCTGCATAAATGAGAACCTATGTATAACTCACAGCTGCTGGGAACTGCCAGCTGAATAATTCTGATAGTGGCATAGTCAGGTTTTTTGCAAAACATTTCTTCCATTATTTTACCTCTTGCATGAATAATTTAATTTGTTTGTGCTCTTCTTGCAAAATAGCTTTTCCTAACCTACACTGCAGACTGCCTTCTAATGAATGAATTTTCATTATTCAAGTATGATTTTTGCTTGGTTGTTTACCCAATAGCTGTGATGAAGCTATCCCTCCAGTCTGATTAACATCTAATGGGTACAAGCCATTCATCAAACTGAAAAGACGGTAAATGCTACTTCAAACTAGATTAGCACTGAAACAAAAGGAAAAAAGAGACAACCACTGCTCAATTATGCTGTTAGGTACTGAACAGGGCAGAGGCGATATGCGATGCACAGTGGTGGATGATAATGGATTAATTTAAAGTGCATATTATGCAAACCTACACTCACAGGGCCCCTTGCTAATTAAGCAAGAGCAGTATGACCAGAACCACCATATTTGCAACAATGCTGCTAAGACTGAGGAGAGCTGGGTCCTACCCCTCCTGGTGGGGGGCTTTGCTGCAGGTTTTGCAGGTAGGCTTGAAACAGCAGTTCCTGCATCAACCCTCCTGCAGGCCTTGGGCTACTTCCCGTAGAAACTGAGCTAAATGACCACCCTGTGCATAGTCCTTCCTTATCATTACTTTAGCCAGCACGCCATGCAGCCCCCCGGGGTTATGACTCCGCTCCCAGGACAGCTCAAGTTAGGGACAGCCGAGGCCCCGCGAACCCCCAGCTCAGTACACCGCGCTGTTCTGCAGCCACCTGCGCCCGGAGAACAGGAGTTTATTCAAACAACGGACTGATTCTATGTTTAAATGGACACCGAACAACGGCAATGAACGCACGTAAAAGAGGAAGTTCCGGACTGCTGGGGCAGCGTGGACCACCACCACTGACTGGGTTGTCACTCTTGCCCGATTCCAGCTACCCACGACTGCCGGCGGCTGTGTGAGGCGCCGAGCACAGGCGGCTCCCGCCCGCCAGCGGTTTCACGGCTGACGCCGAGGCCCGCCCCACCACCGCGGACCGCCGTTTACCCCGAGCACGGAAGCTAACACCCCGCGATCAGGCTGCCCTCAGCGGCCCAGGCTCCTCGCGCCCCACATACCTCCCCCGGCCCAGCGCAACCCGTCCCCCGTCCCGCTCCCGGGCAGCGGCCAAGATGGCGGCGAGGCCCGGCAGCGCGAGGGGCCGCCCCCCGGCGGCGGCGCGGGCGGCCGGGGCGCTGCCTGCGTCAAGCGGCGAAAAACGGGCGTCCCACAGAAGCAAGCCCGCCAGTTCCACCGCCGCCGACAGCCGCCAACCGCTCGCCGATGCCCCTCGGCCTCACCGGCGGGCAAGGGCACGGAGGCTGCCTCCAGACGCTAGAACCACCCGGGTGGGCGGCGCGGTAGCGCACCGCTGGGCAGGAGCGGCTGCTTCCTCTCCCCCTCAGGCGGCCGCCAGCCCCGTCACCCCCGCCCCTCGGTGGCGGTGGCGGTGGCGGCGCCGGCGTGGTCGCGGGGCGGGCCGAGCCGAGGTGAAGGGAGCGCGCCGCACGCCGCCCAGCGCGAAGATGGCAGCGGGAGAGCCGCAAGCCAAGAAGCTCAAGCTGGAGCAAAAGCAACTGAGGTAACGGGCGGTAGAGAGCGGGGGAGCTCTTCTTCGTGAAGAAGCCCTTGCGGATACCGAAGGGTTGCCGGGTGCCTCCATGGCTGCCCCCGGTGGAGGACAAGACACGTGTCGCTGCGGTGCGCGGTCAGAGTCACACCGCGAGGGTCCCGCCGGTCTGGGCGCTGGGCGGTGCGGGCAGCCCCGCCGTAGGACCGCGCTTCTCACCTCCGTGCTGGTGACCGTCCGACAGGTACCGGTGCCGGGCCCGGGGGTCTGCTCGGGGTCGCCGCCGGTCTGGACGCTTCGCAGCCGGAGCGGCGGCGGGCGGGAGCCTCCTGTGCTGCGCCGCTCGGTGTGCGGGGCCCTCGCTTTGCCTCGGGATCGGTTAGTGAGAGTGAGCTGCTGAGCACCGGGACTGAGTCTTGCGGTGAACTGGAACACTGCTGGTCCTTGGGTTGTCACCCCGTGTGCTTCGTCTCTGAAAGTACCCCCGAAAGACACGATTAGCATCCGCGAGGGGAGTCTGTGTCCCCCTTAGACGGGAATTTAGTTATCTAAAAATCCTCCTTAACAGAGATGTTGTCTTCAGGGCACGTGGAATATTTAAAAATGTTTTCTTGTTGAAATAATCTGTGACATCTGCGATACTTCCTTATTTGCGTGATCACTCTATACTGACACTGACTGAATCTTGGTTAATGGCTTGCACAGAAACAAGTCATTTGAATGTCACAGCAGAAAAATATAAGGCTTCTCAATCCAGGAAGCACGGTCAGAATGAGTACTGAGAGAGCTATTGCGGAGCATTTGTTGGTGCAGTATCTGGTTTGTTTTCTCGGGATTATTCAGACATGAATATAATTGTAAGATAGCCGATCTCCTTCCAAGTGTTCAGTATGTAGAGGATTAATGACATAAGGCTTGAAAGGTCCAAAATTACGTTGGCAATTACTAATAACTTGTTCAAATGTAGCACAAGAGAGATCTACTTCAGTACTGAGATGAGAACAGTCCCTTTGTACTGATGTCCTTACTGAAAGAACTAATCCTATTAAATTTGTCAAAGTCAGGGCACTTGTTCCTTTGGCAGCTGGGTGACTTTTCAAGTTTAATAATAGTTGACAAGCTCAGTTGCAGATAGCGGAAGAGGAAAAATGTAACTGAGCTCTGAAACCAAATAAATGGCAGGCAGCAGTGTAAGGTTGGAATTAAAAAGTGACAATTATTTCCATGGACCTTTAAAGCAAGTTGGGCAAGAAACAGCCTATTCAGTGTTTCTGTCTATAAAGTTTATTACAGGTAGCTGCATTTCACTGGCTTCAGGCCTAAACCTAAAAAAACCCCGACAAATTTGAGAACATTATTGGAGTACCGAGTTAAAATTGTAAAGGATGCTTTCAATGAAATGAAAGGCCATGGTGACATGCTGCCATAACAGCTGGTTAAACTGAAAATAATGCTTTGCAAGGCATGGTAGGTAAAATATGAGAAACATTGTTAGAACTTGTCTACTCAAATTCCGTTCCAAGTTATTTCAGTGTGAGGTGTGAACTAGACTCCAGCCCTGTTTCATAAGAGAAGAAATGCCGTAATTAACTAGTAATCAAATAAAGGTAATGTGCACTCTGCGCCATGGGTTGGACTCATGGGGCAGGTGAGGCGATCGAACTGAATTTGGCAGAGCTCTGTGCTCATTTGAACATAGCAGCAAGAATGTGTTTGGCCTAGTGCTGCTGTTGAACTTTGTCCTGTGTTAAAAGCCAATACAGAAGGTACCAGAATGGTTGAGATTCCTTGACTTTGTAATGAGGTTTGGTTGTTAATGCAAAGCACTGCTAGACGTACTTGGGAATATTGGAAACAGCCCACAGATCAGAAAAGATGTAGAAGATCACTTGAACATTTTGGGAGATAACTCCATGTTTGTTATACAAAGAATTAGAGGAGAATTCTTTGTTCTTGACATCTAGATCTGAGACTCTCCAGCCTCTTCAGAAGACCATGTCTAATGGTCTTGACAAGGGTGGGTTTGTACCTTACTTATTCTCCTATATGATACAAACCTGAATCTCTTCTGTGGCTCCCACAAAAACTATTTTAATATAAAAAATTAGATAAAAAATTAAATCCACCCTGTAATATAGGCCATATCTTGTTGACAATAGCAAACGTTTTCTACCCCTATAGGTATATGTATATGTTTTTGGTTTTTTTTTATCATTCCCCCAGAGTGGCATCAGAGAGGTTTCATGGATTCGTATTTTACTTTTTTGAGTCCCTTCTAATCCTTTCAGGGAAAGGAAAGCAAATATTGCTCCCTCATGAGGCAGCAAAGCTGACAGGGTTCAGCTAAAGTTGCTTGAAAGCAATGTAGGATGGCCAGTTTTGCCACCCAGTGAGCAGAACACAAAGCCCGAGACCCAAACTCGCGTTCCCGGCTCAGCAATGCATTCTGCTGACATTAATCTGCTGGGCAGCAGGTTTTGCTTTGTCTTTATTGACGGGTGCAAATCCCCGCTAAAACCAACGGGCTTTAGGCAAGGCCATTAATGTGTGCTGTTGTTTCAGGCTTCTGACTACATCTCTGCTGTGTGAATATCATTGTGTGTGTAAACTGTGCTGTTTGAACAGAAAATGGGCTTGCAAAGCTGCAAACGGCTTGTTGCTGAGTGGTAGCATCAACTTACTAGAAACATCATGAGACAGTACTTTAGAGGAAAATTATTAAGGATTTGTGTCCTATATTTGGTTTGATTTTTCTCTTGGAAGTCTGTGAAAACCACAGCCAGGCTTCTGTTAACAGACTGACACAGTTACAAAAGAATTTGGACATTCCCTGTAGAAATGTTTAAGCTTGTATGTGCGTGTCTGCACAGAAATATACATGTGCGCAGCAGAAAAAAACAAGCAAACTTGTGAAATCCCCTGCTGTGAAGTCCCCTGTGTTGCATTATGGCCTTTTGGCCATTCTGCAGCTGCTGTATTGATTGAATACCCATGATGTGCCTGGCTGGACAAATCAGTTTATGTACATGAAGAAAATATAAGCATTGAATCCGACAAATACAATATCCTAAAAGTATAAAGTATTCCTTTTTTTCTGTTACTGTTAGACATCTCTTCCCTTTCAGAATAAATTATCAAACACTCTGTGGGTAATTTTTATCAAAAGCAGTCCTTTATCATTACTGTTCCACTACATTTTGGGCAGCTTGCTACTGGAGACTGTAAAAAAATATTGCAAATTTAATGCATTTTTACTTTTCGTAATAAGATGGCTTTTAATTCAGCTTATTCCCTCATAAGCCTTCTACAAATGAAAGAAGACTGAGTATTTTAAATTAGCTGTGACAAAGCTTTCAGGGTTTTTTTTTTTTTTTTTATAATTTGATCTTGCTCTCCATTTGTATTCATTCCAGTTTCTGTCTTCATGGCTTATGCTTCTCTTGCTTTCTGATTTCTTATATCTGGAAATATGAGTAACAGTTTCCATGTCAATACTCTAAATGGCCTCTCACTACAAAGAAAGATCTGAAACTCAAGCACCTTGCTGTGTTTGCTCCCAGGAGAGTGAAAGCAATAGATATTTTCTTCAGATGGGTATTTAGACTCCTGTAGAAAGCAGAGAAACAAATACTTTTGAAGACACTAGCAACAGACTTTGCTGATTTTGCTTTATGTAGGATATAACAGCAGCAAGCTTCCCTTCAAAGTTGTGTTGACGAAAATATATCCAAAACTGGAATGACTTGCAGCATGGAAAATACTTCAGTCTTGCAGTTCAGGCCCTCATTTCCATTGTTCTATGTAACTCTCAAATTGCTATTCATACTGACATGTGTCTTCACCTGGCCTTTGATGTAATCCTGTGGGATTTCTCACAGCATGTGTCATATTTCCACAGTTTTGTGTTCTTGTATTGGAGAGGCTTGTTATGGTGTTTTCATCCCTTTAATTAAGGTAAATCCCTGCTTTACGGGAAGGGGTGTGTAACCTGAGGAAAGAGAGGTCGTGGGAAGGCTCCTTCTGCTTGGGACCACAAGCATGGCTGGTGTCTCTTTCCTTAGTGTTATTACCCGCAGCCCACCTGGCCAGGAGAGTCATACTGACAAACAGATAGTTTAGACATAGTAGTCTTTGCTGATACCCTGCAGGAACACACACCTCTGACTTGGTGTGCTGCCTCCCTAAAGTCAACAGGACTAGTCTTGTCCCTAGAGCTGCTTGCCTGCTTGATTACCTTTGGGAGGGGAACCAGTGCAAATCTGCCTATTTCATTATGAATCTTGAAGTTCCTTCTTTTTCAGCTAATGAAACAGCTTGTGTAGAATTACTCATCTAATTGGTTCTCCTAATATTATAAGCAGACAAGGAAGATGCCCAGAAAGGAGTCTTGAGTGAATACAGTAGTAGTTGGATACAGTGGCAGTGCAATAGTGTGAAATGTACTTTCTGCAGAACAAGACCTTGGCTTACTGTGTGGTTCCTGAGGTATATTTCATGTAGAAATGTTTGAAGCAAAACTCTGGCTTGTGATTCAAGGTTGTGATACTGAATTTGAGTAGTTACTTACACAGGCATGGTACACAAATATTTCACAAACCAGTTTCAGCAGCAAGGAATGGGTTGCTATCTAAAGGTCACTAATTAGTATTTGCTGGCAATGCATTGGAAAGCCTTATCTTGAAAAATATAAATTGAGTTTGCAGATATGATGTGAACACTATGTTTTCTCAAGGCTGTTCATTTTTTATTTACATGAATTGCTTCTTAAATAATTTTAATTTACATGCTAATGTTATTTATATGACAAATATCAAAGCATTTTGTGTGAAGGAGAGAAGCCTTTGGATATTACTCAGAATTCAGTGAAGGGCAAGGCATTTTTTCCATTTTGAACTATAATAATTTCTGTAGTGATTGTTTGACCACAGTTAAAGCTGTTCCGTGCTTGAAGGATACAGTAACATAAAGCTACTTGCTCGCTTTATGCTACCTTGGGATTTCATTTACAGTGAAAGATTTTTGTGGGTTTTTTTTTTTTTCCTCTTGTACTTTTTCCTCAGTGGTACAAAGCAGTTGTAAGTGTCTCAAGGGCTAGGCTATTTGACTAGAGTAAGACAGAAAACAAGTTTAGTTGACTGCAATATGATGAAGACTTAGCAGATTCATAGACTTTTCTTTCCCTTTATAGGTGTACAGTCTGTGAAGCTGCATTAAAAGAATTAAAAAATATTATGCTATGGAATTTTAAATTAATAATTAAAGTTATTTTTAATGCTTTGATAATAGATCCGCACAGGTAAAAATACATCCTATTTTATGCTGCAAAATACAAAATTCTCTCTGTAGAAAAGTTTTTGAAACAATCACTGTTCTAGGAAGAAATACATGCAGGCTCTGAAGAATGCTGTTATTGAATCAGAATTTGGGGACTTCCTGCTGGCTAGGCTCATTTTATAATGTCTGTTGAGGCTATTATGTAAAAGCTCATCCTTCTGTCTTGCAAAAGGAGAAGAGTGGGCAGCTTATCTAAGATTAACCTTAAGTTTGTACTTTGCAGAAATTGAGAAAAATACGAGGGTTAATGGAGAAATTTCTGTATTGTAAACAGGGTGAATTATACCAAATATTTGTGGTGTAAACATAGCACGTTAATCCAAGGCTAAGGCCTAGATTGCCTGCATCTTGGATACAAAGGTTACAAATGTACAAAATGTATAGTTTTGTGTGTTACTTCAAGACAGTGTGATTTTAAAAGTTCTCACATGCTTACATTTTGTTGTATCAGGTAGGGGTGCAATTCATTTTTAATTCACACCACCATGCTTGAAAGGAAGTGTTTTAGTGAAATCATCTGAGAAATAATCATTCATCATATGAAGAACTCTTCCTTACTGCACAGTAACAGAAGCAGTCAAGAGAAATTGTGGCTAGACCTTGTCAGGTATTACATATTTTTTGGGGGTGCAAAAGCTGTGAATTCCGTATTTCTCTCAGGGATTTCTGAAGCCAACATACATATGCAGGCACAGGTCAGGTGCCTCACGCAAGCAGAGTGAGTTTGGAAGGTGTCAGGGAGGCTTAGCAAACTCAGGCTGGCTGCCTAGCACATACAGGATGTGACTGCAAGTTGAACTTGTGGCAGAAGCATCATAAAGTTAATCTATGAATGACCATAGGCAATAAATGACCATTTTTCCAGGAATGCCCTGGTTCCTGTTGCTCCACTTATGTATCAGGATATCTAGAAGTTCCCTGGGAAATGACAAAAAACCCGTAGTAGTTCATGATGTCTTGAAGACATCAGTAACAGTAGAATATATTATAGTACAAGCAAGGTGATTGGCACATGGAAATGGTTGGAAGTTCATAAAGTGCTATCGACAAGTGCTGTTGAGGTATCCTACATGCCATTTTGTGAAGGGCTGTTCATTTTGCTTTTTAGAAGAACACACTTCTGGACCTATTCTGCACTGGTAGAAAGTTATAAACGTTTGATGGTACCTCATTTGGCCTCTGTAGCTTAATATGCAGTTGTATCTTAAAAATTACTAATATATTAACATGATCTATATTTAATCTGTTTTCCTTTACATATTCGTATGTGCTTGTTAAAGCTTGGGAATCATTAATGAGGGAATCTATAGCTTGATTTTTTAAAAAATGGGTTCATTCTTTAAAACACAGTGATGGGACCAACAAGACGAAGCTGTGTTACTACTGCCATTATATTTGCCTGTGATCGGATTCCCCCGACCCCTCCCATTTTCAGTTACAAACTGGAGGTTTGGCTGTTAGGTACTGAAACTGTTAAACTAGGAATAATCTATTATTCATCATGGGTCAGAGGATACAGACATTATATTTCCGAATATAGCATTTACGTTTTGTTAGAGTGCAAAATCCTCTGTCAGTATTTGGGGACCTGTTGTACTGTGCATTGCAACAGTAGGGGCATGGATGCATTTCCAGCTCCAATTGGTTCGACTTATCAAGACTCCTGACACAGATTAATAATGAGAATTTTGTAAGTTGTGAGTAATTTTTGAGTGTCCAGTTCAGAGAAATTTGCCCTACATCAGGTATTGAACATAAATATTCCTATTATCTTCATGTGACATAATAGGTCTTTGAGCATCATGACCATCTCAAATTTTGGCATCATCCCTTCCAAGATACTAAAAAATCAGAAATAATTAAAAAGTTTGGCTTTAATTTTTCTGAGTATGCCCATTTTGTAAATGGAAAGGAAGGGAAGCTAAGATCCACATGACTAGGAAGCTGTAAAGTTTAAATATTCAATTAGAGGTGACACAGCAGTACTTACCAGAATAACATGGGATTCACTTTTGGCAAAAACAACCTCTTCTGACATCAGTTTCATGATTCAGTGTTTCTGGTGCTGGTACATTGTCAAAGTGTGTGCCAAATCTGCAAGGGGTAGCAGTAACTTTTTGACAGCCAAACGAAGAGCAAGTAGGTAGGATGAGTGACAATAGCAACCTGTCTTTAGCAACGCTTTTCCTTTCTGGTAAGGCAGTTCTGCTTGAATGCGGACAAGAAGCAGTTTGGGCAATGAAGGGCTGCCCTTTTCTACCCGCAGATGGTGGCAAACAGGCCCACGTCTCATCTGTGAGGCTGGAAAGACAGAGTAATATCCGGTCGCTGCGTACCACAGGTGGCAACCCGGGGATAAAATAGATGTCCTGCCTGGAGCTAAAAGCGAGAGCTCGCCGTGCCCGCCAGCCCTGCGCCCCAGCGCCAGTTACCATTACGCAGGGACGCGCCGTCTTCGCTGTTCGCGGGCGCCGGTGCCCGGTTGCGCGGAAGGTCACCTCCGGCGCCGTTAAGATCTGACCCAGCACACGGATCCAGAGCGCGGAGGGGCGTTCGTGTCCAGTGTGCGGAACTCGCGTGCCGGGGAAAGACGAGCGGCCCTGGCGGGGCTGCGGGCAGACGCGCGGGGAGCGGCCCCGTGACAGCTGCGGGACAGCGCTGCCGGGGGCTCCGCTGGCCATCTTTGACGCGGGCAGCACGGCCACAGCCCCTCACCTCTTCGCTACCTCCGTTAAACATTTTGTTTAATTAGCGCTGGCGCCCACAACTGCTATTTCGGGCTGGGGGGAAGGGAGGTGACAGCAGGAGGAGGTGTGTGGGAGGTGCGTGCTCTCTGCCCGCACCAAAGATGGCGGCCAGTGAGCCCGAGCCGCCGGGCTGGCGGCGCCGCTCGGTACCGTGTGCTGCGGGGCCGGGGCCTGAGGCCGGTCACCCATTGCCCCGCAGCCGCCGCCGCCTCACGGGGCTCCTCGCGCCCTAGCCGCCGCGGAGGGCGCGTGCGGCCCCACCCCCGCCGGGCCGCCCAGCCAATCGCGCGGCGCGCGGGCGGGGCGGG
>WYDI02011595.1:5036-43331 GCA_009867235.2 Psittacus erithacus
CTGGCAGTGTTCAAGGCCAGATTGGACAGAGCCTTGGGTGGCATGGTTTAGTGTGAGGTGTCCCTGCCCATGGCAGGGGTTGGAATCTTAAGGTCCTTTCCAACCCAAACCGTTTTATGATTCTATGATTATATTTGAGAAGGAAGGCATATTTAGGGGAAGAACTAGATTGTAGTGTTAAAGAACAAGGATTAGCTGGGTAAGAAAATAAGAAACAAGTTGGTGGATGGACCTGAGAACAAGCAGGCAAAGCAGTTGTGGATGCATTGAGGATGGATAGGAAATGAGTACTGGGCAAGGAATCAAAATGGCAGCAAGATGGGACAAGGACAAAGTGATGGGCACTGGGCAGATGTGATGGTGAATTGATAGCAGAAGGTGGAAATGTCTTAGAGGAAATCCACCTCCAGACTAAAGCCAAAGAACCTCACGTCTCAGTATTCCTCTTCTGCAATCCAGTTTGTGAAATTCCTTCAAAATTGTCCCATTTTCTGCTTTGGCTCATCCTTCCAGAACAGGCCCAGTGCTGCCATCACGTACTCCATTAACGCGTGAGTGGAGGCGTAGGGGTGATAGAAGTAAGCTACCACATTCTTGAATGACATAGGTGCCATAGGAGAACCTTGGTTTCTCAATTTCATACTAAAAGACCAGAAACATGCTACTAAAAATTGTGAGAACACCTTAATTGCAAACACAAGTATCTACAAGTTGAAATAGGCAAAACGAAGCTTCCCTGGACAGCTGCTCCCCTCATCCTAATGCATTAGAGCAGTCTTTAATCTGGGATTCAGGGATACCATTGCTTCAGTGTCCCCAGTCTGCAGTTAAGTCAGAGGCAGGGAACTGCAAGAAAGGAATTTAATTCCTGTCAGTCTTGAAGTGCTCTGCTGATGTTTATCACAGCCTTTTCACACGCAGCCTCTGATTCTGGATTCCTCATTGTCTGGAAGCCTTATTTGAAGCTCTGTGGCTGTTAAATGTGGAGCAGGCATCTCATACTGAGGTCTATGGGAATGGTGCTTTGAATTTTTATTTTCATGGTACTTCCTGCTTGATTTAGTATGCAGAGCAGTGGTGCCCACTTAAATAACGATGATCAATGTTTTGTTCTGTCCTCATTGCTCAAAATGTGGCCCTAAGGCTTTATTTATTGCACGCTGCTTAAAATTTGCTTTTGAAGACAGAATGATTAATTTCCCTTGTGGACTTGCTGTGATGCTCATCACTTTGATTTCTAAGCACCTTGTAAATTCTAATTAATGTATTTTCACAGAGCCCCTTGAAGGCATCAGATGAGGAACTGAAGCACTGAGCTTGAGTACAGCACCCTCAGCCCCCAGCATCTGCTATTGTTACATGCCCAGTCTGATTTTCAAGATTATTTTGCATTTTATATATAATTATAGCAGGTTAAGTAATTTAAGACTAAATTGCAGTGGTGCACAGAAGGGGGCAAATTAAGGTTGTCTTTGCAATCCACATTTTTACTTTCCCTGATTTTAGTACTTTAGTATACTCTTAAAATGGATTTTTTATGTGCAACTCCAGTAGAACCTGCCTCTTCTACTACAGGCAGTTTTAACTTAAAGATTGACAGTTCTTGCTGGTTGTAAAACTGGAGCACTTCCCATAAAGCTGTTTTCATCTGTGAACGATCCCATTGAAATGACTTGCCTGCAGAACTGCACCACACCTTTAGGATTCGTGTAACTGCTACTCAGCAACGTGATTTCATTAGCGAGCTTTTCCAACAGAACAGAACCTGCTAATTTTCTGTATTCAGAATAACACCATTTCTGTAAATAAAAATTCAAGCCCTGGGGTTTCTTCTTAGGAAAATTTACTCTTGGACTTCGTGTAAACATGACTTTGATTTAATGTATTTTGCCTGTAGGGGAATAGACTGTTAGGAATTCCCTGTGGTTCTAATCTGTTTTAATTTAAACTGTAGCTGGGAGCACTGCAGATTTCTCTGATCCACGAGCTCGCAGTAATAGCAATGAAGGCCCAGACTTTACCACTCCAAAAGCCATCAGCGATTTGGCAGTGCGGCGGGCACGACACAGGTTGCTCTCTGGGGAATCAGGGGAGAAACGTACCTCAAGACCTATCAATAAAGTGATTAAATCAGCATCCGCTACTGCCTTGTCTCTCCTGATTCCCTCAGGTAAGGAATGCCTCGGGTGAGGCATTGTCAGAATCTGCAAGCACTGAACAAAAGGTGTGCAGACAGAGCCTCCCCATTTGCTCTTCTGGAATAAAGCCCTCACTGGCAGGAGGGGAGAGATCTAACTTTTACAATTGGTTTAATATTTACTACTCAGCAGGATAATGAGTACTGCTTTGCCACAGACAGCAGCGTTATGTGTGTGGTCTGACTGCAGCTTCTGCAAATGGCAACTGGGCCTTATTCTCTCTCTAGTTTTGTTTAAATTGGCTCCTAGCTGGTCTCTAGACAATGGTGCAGCAAGGAGGTATAGAGACATGGAACAATTTTAACCCTCAAAGTACTATTTTTGGGGGTTCACATGCTAACTACAGCGCTGTGTGGGAACTGAAGGTGTCTGGTGCATTCATGCACCAGGAAGTTTCAGTAACTCCAGGTAACTTGTTTGAGATTTAAGTGTTTAAGAATTCAGCAGCGTGAGTGACTCACAAAGTGAGTCACTGCTGAATAGCTTACCTCATTGGCCTGGCTCTGTCTCCAAGCAGAGCCAGATCATGACAATTCCTAATGTCAGGTGGTAAATTCTAGTGAGCCCAACCATGCCAAGCTATGACAGACCGGTTCAGCAGGAGGCTCTCCCCACAAGGACTTTGCCCCTTTTTCCAGGGGATAAGACCATGCTGTATTTCCAGGGCTGTACCTGTTCCTGCCTAGGTGGGAAGAGGGAATTACAGCTTGTCCATGAGTGCCAGCCCAGCAGAACCTGCTGGCAGAGCAGCGCCTTGCCCTCTCAGATGGGGAGCTGGAGGCAGGTATGCAGCTGCTTCTTGGCACTGTCATGGTGATGCACATTACATTTCTTGTGGTTGGGCATTGGTTGCTTTTTGAGCAACAAACTCCCTCATGAAAATCTCTAAAATGTGTATTTAATCACCCAGTAAAGGTTCCTCCAGAGCTGCTCTCATCTGCCAGGTAAATATGTGCTGGGCAATTCAGCAGGTGTTTCTTAATGGGTTAGAGATTACCTTTTACAGCTGCATTTAATATTCCTGCTCTTTGGGTTTATTTTCCTGATGTCGACCAGCTTCACTTTAAAACAAGAGTTCTGTATTTGCTTTGTATATTTAAAAGTGGATGTTGTTCCACGAGCAAGCAGGGTCAGATAGTTTAGCCAATAGCCCAGCCCTTGGCTGTGCAGTTGGGAAACGGACTCTAAAATACACTTGTGGTGTTTTTTCAGTAACAGAGTCCCTGCAGTAGCTAATTTTTTAGAGCAGTGAATTTAAAACACTGTTGAAACTACGTAGATGTAGTTGTTGCCTGCCTGCCTACTGATTTTTTGTATGAATACTAACTGATTTTGATTCATCTCAGCACCAACCTATAACTTGCACCAAGATCTAGAGACTACGTGATCTTTTGGAGAAGGATAATATGTCATAACCTTGAAAAGGGGGTGTTCCAGGATTGTGCCTAGAGCAGATATTTATGATGGGTTGTAAATCCCTGAAAGAGAAGTAAACACTGACCCGACCGTAAGCCTAGGCAAGCAGTGCTGCTGTATTAAATGCACACCTCCAAATGTGCTTTTTGGAAACACTGTTGATTTTCATATTTCAAAGCATGAATTAGTTGAAGCTGCAGGCAAACCCAGCTCTGGTGAAGACCAGCAGCTTTAAGAGCATTGGGAGAGGTGTTTTCTTAGCTGTTCTCTAACAAGAATTTTCTCTCTTTTGGAGGCTTGCTTTCCTAATTTTTGCCCACCTTTGTGTCATCACTGTAGATCACCACACGTGTTCTCCATTGGCCAGTCCAATGTCACCTCATTCTCTATCCTCCAACCCATCTTCGAGGGACTCCTCACCCAGCCGCGACTTTTCTCCTGCTATCGCAAACCTGAAACCACCAATCATCATCCATCGGGCTGGAAAGAAATACGGTTTCACTCTCCGTGCCATTCGCGTCTATATGGGTGACAGTGATATCTACACTGTGCATCACATGGTCTGGGTATGTCTTTGCTTCTCTAAAAAGAGTACCCTCGGGGCCAGAAATGCATTTAGCCAGGGGTGTGGGATTTGTCTTTATAAGTTGTACTTTGACACCCTATTTTCTTTTTGGGGTGGGAGGAACCCTGCCAAAATAAATAATAACTTGGGGTTTTACCTGTATCAGTTTTCAAGCCCATCACAGCACCACAGCAACCTTTCTTTCCTTCTTTCTTCCCTGGTTACATGAATCCACCTCCTTTCACCTGTAGCACATACTTTAAAGCATGTTTCTGTGTACATACACTCTTTCTCCTAATTGGGGTTGTTGCATGAGGGCCACTCATAGCTAATTTATTCAGACCTATGTTGGTGATTGTAGCCAGCTTCTGATCACTTTGGTCTGCTGGGGTTTTCCAAGCAGTCGCTTGGAATTGATACAAGCCTTAAAGCATCCCTGTTGCTATGTTGATTACCTAGGGATTCAGCTCTTGGCTTAGCGTTGCGCTGCACTGAAAGGTCTGGTTTCCATGTCTGTATCTCTTCCTTCCCATTAAGTCTGGTACTTGATCTCTGTGTTCGTTTTTTGTTAACCTGTATGCCTTCTAGGAAGGCTCCATTCCCCGAAGCAGTGTTGTTTATATTGTGCAGTTAGGGAGAATGGAGTCAGGGTAGAGGTTATTCATTCTTCTCCTTGTATCTCTGTGTTCATTAGACAATTTGGACTTCATATGCTTTGATCATTATTTAACATTCATTATTACCTAGAAAATAATTGAAGCTGCATTTTTTCCTTGCTTCTCTCTGCTTTCCTTGAAAAATGCTGAGTTTACCAAGATACTGATTCGTAGCCTTTCTGGCTAGAGGGAGAGGTGTAGTATTCTCAAGCATATCTGTCTCCTCTCTGTAAAGAAGGCTTACCCTTCTGAACAGTGATGGGGAAAGGCAGTGTGTTCATGGGGGAAAAGATATAATGTTGAACAGGTTAATAAAGGATGGAATGTGGAGAAAGAAGTGCTGTTTGGGATGAGATGCAAACCCTAAACACCTGGCACAGTCTTATTTAAAAGACTGTTGGCTGCCTTGGGTTCCAGCGTGCCCATGGAAGGATGCTGGATTTGAGGTGGCAGAGGAATTGAAAAAGATTGAATGCTTGTCTGGATATCAGGAGTATCTAGTTAGTGTTCCCAGGTGCTGAAAGTTTTTGGAAGTGCGCTAAGCCTTTTCTTTGAGAGGAGCTGGTCTCTTGGTTAGCTTAACCGTCCTGGATGGATGGACTGGGAGAAGACTGGCAGGGTGCTGGGGGAGGAGTGGAAGAGCGCAGATTTTTGTGCTTGGTTGTGCCAGTCCGTAGTTTCTTTCACCCTTCTTTGAAGCAGCTGGTGCTGGCTGCAGCAGAGATGGGATGGATGGACTTTGAGTCTGATCTGGTCAGCAGTCTTGTACATTCCTTTTTCTCAAATCAGTCATCCCCTTCTTGTTGCCAGCACGTGGAGGAAGGCGGCCCAGCACATGAAGCAGGCCTGCGCGAAGGGGATCTAATAACCCACGTCAATGGGGAGCCGGTCAATGGACTGGTGCACACAGAAGTGGTGGAGCTGATTCTGAAGGTAGGGACTCAGCGCTGTTATATCTTGGAAAAAAATGAGCCAGCTTGTTTAAAACATTGTAGGTATCTGATTGGCATTGTCTGAAATACAAGTACGTACCCAGCACCTAGTGGTATTTAAAAACAGCTTTGTAATGGTTGGTCTTAAAATTATCCATTTAAATGACTTGTGTTTCGATACCTTCTCTGAGCCGTATCCATTTACAGAAGTAAAACCCAAAGGTTTGGACTGTTCCAAAAGACAGAAATCTTCAGGACTGCAAATAGAGGAGCGATAAAAATTACTTTATAAGGATTATTTTTTTTCTTTTCTTCCTTTTTTTTTTAAGATGAGGTGAGCCCGGCTTTGTGTTGCAGATTTAGCGTGATAGATGCCTGATATGCTCGCATCTGCCGTCAGTCGGAGCACTGGGAATAGGATTGGTGACAGAGTATCACTTTGTTCAAGTTTCCAAGTGTTACAAGTATTAAATTGAGGCAGTTGGAATCTCAGTGGGAGAGGTCAGATGCTGTGTTCTATCTGCTCCGGGGAGCTTTACCTACCAGCTGGGGTCTGAGCTAATCATTTGTGAAAGCCTGACTAAAGAGGGCTCTCTCAGCAATTCCTTAATAAATGATAGCTGGAAATGCAAAGGGGAAAATGGAGTTTGACAGAGGATTACAAAATGGCAGGCAGCAATAAACTAGCAACCTACCTGCTTAGCCTGCAGATCTGCTTCAAGCATCAATGTTTTAAGCAATGCCTCTGTGTCTTGTTTCTGACAGAGTGGAAATAAAGTGTCTATCTCCACCACACCATTTGAGAACACATCCATCAAAGTTGGTCCAGCCCGAAAAGCCAGCTACAAATCCAAGATGGCTCGCAGGAACAAGAAGAGCAAAACTAAGGATGGTCAAGAAAGGTTTGTTTTGATGTTTCTCCTTGAAGATTAAGTGATAACCAACATAATGTAAGAGAGATCTTGTCAAATCAATTTTCAGATAATACATATCAGCAGATACATCTTTCAGTTCTTTTGGTTTTCTTTTTCTGTTTAATTGTTCTGTAAAATTGACTGAAACATGCCAATAAAGGTAAATAAATCGTTTGGGCTTGTAAACAACTTTTGAATCCTCTTCCACAGTAAGAAGAAGAGTTCTTTGCTGAGGAAGATCACTAAACAAGCATCACTGCTTCACACCAGCCGGAGTTTATCTTCACTAAACCGTTCTCTGTCTTCTGGAGAAAGTGTTCCTGGCTCTCCAACTCACAACCTGTCTCCTCGGTCGCCAACGCAGAGTTACAGATCCACTCCCGAGTCTGTGCACTCAGGTAAAGAAAGAAACAAAGCAAACCAAACCCAAAGCACCCCCACAGACAGATAAACCTTGGGGAAGATTTGTGCTTATTGATTTATTTTTGAAGTAAAAACACAGCAGCAGGTAATAGGTCTGCTTGTGAAGTGAAACAACAGCTGTGATGTCGATTACCTCAAGGATGGATGTATTCTTTTTCATTGATTTGCTTAAAAATGAAAATCCATACATCCTTTCAGGAATGCATTTGCTGTGCTCCGGCATCCTTTCAGCGTCCCTTCACTTTGATGCAAATGTCTATTGTAAGTTGCAGTGTTTTTGTAGCAGTTTGACACATTTTCTTTATTAGTTCAGAGAAAAGGAATCAAAACAGTGTGGCAAAATCGTATTTGAAAATTGAATCAGCTGATGGAATAAAGAGATTTGTGTCTTGGGAATAGCAATGAAGCACTTGGTTTATCTGCTTAGAGGAATTTTTTTCAGGAAAAACGTTCTGGTAGCAGAGTGTTTCTTACTGTATCCTGGTGTTGTGTGGCAATGATGGGATTTTTCCATCAGCAGCCATGCGATATTACCTTGTAATATTACAGCAGTGCTTCGTGGTAATGTGGCATTTTGTCTTGATTTTGCATGTCTTATTTTCAATAACTTGTTTTAGTGACCAAATATATATTAATGTTCTTAGTCTTTTATTTTCTTTCTCTCTCCTCTCTTTTAAGTTGGTGGCAATTCTTCCCAGAGCAGCTCTCCCAGTTCCAGCGTTCCCAATTCTCCAGCCAGCTCTGGACACATCCGCCCCAGCTCCCTGCATGGACTAGCACCAAAGCTTCAAAGGCAGTACAGATCTCCGAGGCGTAAATCTGCAGGAAACATCCCTCTGTCACCACTGGCTCACACTCCATCACCAACCCCGCAGTCCACATCACCGCAGCGCTCCCCATCTCCTTTACCAGGCCACTCAGTTGGCAGCTCCAGTGTTATTCAGTCTTTTCCAGTAAAACTGCACTCCTCTCCACCACTGGTGAGGCAGATTTCTCGCCCCAAAAGTGCTGAGCCCCCAAGGTCTCCTTTGCTAAAGAGAGTTCAGTCGGCCGAGAAACTGGCTGCCTCGCTGTCCTCTTCTGAGAAGAAGCTGGCTTCCTCACGTAAGCATAGCTTGGATATCTCGCACTCTGAATTTAAGAAGGAGATGCTGCAGAGGGATCCTAGCCTCCAGAGCTTACAAGAATCTGCGAATGAAACAACAGGCGGCAAACTTGGGCTGGCAGAAAAAGGAATGTTGCAGAAGCCGGGTTCACGGAAGTTGGGTGCTATCCGACAGGACAGGGTGGAGAGGAGGGAGTCTCTGCAAAAGCAAGAGGCCATCAGAGAAGTAGATTCTTCTGAAGATGAAACGGATGATGGTTCAGAAGATAGTCAGGATGGGAGGAGACTCGACAAGCCCCCTGACAGTGGAGACCAAGGCTCGGATTCTTTTAATGAGGATAATAAGTTTTCATCTAAATTGGAAAGCAAGGATAGTATTGAAGATGATGCCTTTCTACCTGAAGACCCAAAAGGTACAGAAGATTCGCAGAAGGGAAATAATCAACAAGCCAAGCCTGTTTCAGAGCCACTGCAAATCACTGTGCACCCTTCCCCATCAGCAGTGCTCCCAAGAACTTCTCCAGAAAAATTAGCTAATTCAGAAAAGCCATTGCTAAGATCAGAAACAACTGCAAAGGAACAAAAATTGCCAGAAAACAAAACTTTTGAGTGTTTTGGTCCAAAAGACAAGTCTTCTGAAGCAATCAAAGACCTAGGGAGAGCTACAAGTACTCAAAAACCAATAGATCGGACAGAACGTATACAGTGCCCATCTATCAAACTCCTGGAACTTGACGAAGGTGTCTCTTCAGGGACCTCATGTAGTAAGCTTGATCAGAAAGACCCTTTCCTAACAGAAAGCAGCCAGAAAAAACAGGACTCTAAACCTCTGCTGGCACTTTCTTCATGGTGCATGGCAAGCGTGAGCACTCCTCCCTCGGTGAGCCCCGTGGACCGCAGTGAGAAGGATCACAAGGAGACCCTTCAGCCTGCAGAACAGCACAGCCCCTTGTTTCTGTCCCCTAGAAGCACGAGTGAGGTGTCCCAAAAAAGTCCTTGTGCTGAAAAGCAGCTCAGCTCGTCCCAGGCAGAGAGTGCTCCAACCGCCAGCAAAACCAGCCCAGCAGGTCCTGTATCCTCCACACTCCTCATCCCCAGTGCTATCGAAAGAGCTCTCTCCGTGTCTCAGTTAGTGCCGCTAGCTCAGAGTGTGTTGGGTCCTTTGAAGCTCAGTATGTCTGGTTCTGGAGAGGTGGAAAAGAGAAAGGATTTCCCCCATTTGGGTGCCTCCTGTAAAGAAGAGAGGGATTTGAAACAAAAAAGACAGGAAACTTCACAAGCAGGAGCGTGTCAAGAGAAAGCCAAACTATCTAGCACTGACAGTCTGACTGCAAGGAATGGATCCTGCGCAGAGTTGTTACACTCAGCCAAGCCCTGGGAGGCAACGTGTCCCGTGGTGGCAAAAAAGGAGGCGACTTTTTGCAGTACTGAAGCACCTGAAGTGTTGGGAGGTAGCTGCAAAATCACTGCATCGAAAGAGCTGTCTCACGCTCTTGGACAAGCAGCTCTGAGAGCCTCCCCTCTGCCAGATGGCAGCACGAGGCCCTCAAAAGAAGGGACTGTGGCACAAGCGAAAAGCAGAGAGGTTGGAAACCAGTTAAAAATACAAGACTTTCCCCTGTCACATGATGATGCTGTAAAGAAAACATAGCAGCATCTCTGGTACTAGTGGACTGGGGCATTCTACATTCAAAATAGAGACTGCATGTTTGAATTTTGTAATATACACTAATATAAAATAGAACTTGTGTACATCTATTTTTGGGAGGGTTTTTTTCATACTGTTTTTTGTGTTTTTTCATCCTTGCTATTCTATTTTTGTACACAGTAATGCTTGCCGTTTGAGGTCTCTTTAGAACAGGGTATCTTTGAAGCAGGGCTTAACAAACAGTTTGTTTCATTTTATTTACTTTCTCCCTTTCCAGACCTTTTATTTTGCCTGAGTTTAGGGCCTGTTATGCTCTTCCCTCTAATCCCACATTTATTTGAGATCCCAAAAGTTCTGGGTACAGAAAAGGCAGCTTACTGCGTTTCAGGTTTCTCTTTGAAATGCCATTGAAATTCACAAATTCCAGGTTTGTTCTTTGAATTTACAATCTGATGTCCTTGGACAAGGAGAAGAAACTGCTCTCATCCGCAAGTTATTTCTGGAGCTACAAACCCTCTTTGGTGCAAGTGAGATCTCTTTGTCACCATGTGCATCACAGTCCTTAGAGGATCCAGAGGCAAGGGACTTGGCTGGAGGGGTCAGACACAGACCGATCCATGCCTGCTCTTTAAACCCAGTAAAAGTAGTTTTCAATGGAATTATCAGAGAGAGAAATCTCCACTCCGTAAGCTGGTTTTGGGGGGATTGTTTTTACTGATCATTTAGGAGACACTTGGCAACTTTTCCCTCTGTTTTTATGATTTTAGTGATGTTTTCTCTTTCTTTCTCTGGCTTCAATTCACAACTTGCCCTGCCTCGGAATAAATGACCCCAGGAAAGGGGTCCCTTGTAAGTTGGTTTTAAAGTAGAGAACTCTGTAGTCGCGTGTTCTCCAGTATGTGTTGGGCTGTTATCTTGATGGTAAATGACCTTTGGAGACTTTTCCTTCTCTTGGTGAGTCTAAATAGGTAGGGATTTTAAGGTGTTCCTTAACATTTCTGAATTGGGGCTTGGGAAACTTGCTGAGTTTTCCGAATCTGCCCATTTTAAAAACAAAAGAATCCTGTGAAGAGTTTGGATTCCTCGAGTTCTGTGGACAAGCTGCAAGCAGACTTCAAAACACATGTGATATTTTAAGATTTCAGCTTTGATAGCTAGATCATTTCCACTGCTGAGGTCACTTTCCATTAAGAAAATTACTCTCTGCTCTTAGGTTTAGACATTGCTTTGCTTTAAGTGTGACCGACTCTGGATAACAGTGCTCTTTGCTGAGGATTAGATCAGTAATAATACACCAATAAATGTGTCGAGTGGTGATACCTATAGCACTGTAAAGCCATTTCTTCATCCAGTTAAAGGTTCCTCTCAATGAACAGTCCCATCATTTGTCCCAGATTGTGCTCAGCTTTTATTCTAGTCTTGTCTGAGTGTATCTCCCTGCGGATCACCCGCAAGGTCTAGTATCCTGCTCACTGGCTTATGCTGTTAGAAGCAGAATGACTGTGCAGTGGTATTTCAAGCTAAAACCTGCCTCTGTTGGTCTGATTTCATTACATTGCTGCCTTCTTCACTGTCTTGGCTGTTTCTGAACCTGAAGTTTTGAGTTGCTTTCCCCTAAGTGCAGGTATGTTTTTATATAGGAATATATTTCCTCCAACTCTTTCAACTTGATTTCAGCTCAATCCACAAATCACAAAAATCTCTGGACTCTCACCCTGCTTCTTTCTGTATAACTCTTGTTTTCCCCCTCGCCCCATTATATACTTGATTTTGGCTGCTTGGATTTCATTTCTGGACCAAGTTTTGGTTTGGGCCTTTCTTTTTTAACATGTTTAAAAGAGTGTTTACTCTGTGTGTCTGTGTGAACATGTATGGTGTTGTTAATACACTAACCAAAGCCTCAATGCTCCCAGATAACACGTTAATAAATCTTGCTGTGACGGTATTGAGAGCGGAGCCTGCTGTGCTGTCTCTTTGCTCTTTACCCTGGCATTCATAGGCTACTCGTATACACTTGGTTTGCAATAATAATCACAATATTTCCACCGCCTTGTCAGGGTCCTGGCTGTCTCCAGCCTCTCGAAGCACTCTTGTTGATGTGCATCATTCTGTGCTGATTCGGAGCAATGGCAAGTCAGGAAGAGGCTTGGCAGGATCTGGTACTTACCTGGCTGGTTTTCAGCCTGGTGGCTTGATCTGCTTAAAAAACTGCTGAGAAACAAGGTCTGCTTGGCAGTGCACTACAGGATAGAATGGACAGGAGTAGTGAGAAATCGATTCAGCATCCTGAGTCTGTGGTAATTGTGAAGACAAGTCTCAAGCTTATGTCCTGAGAGCGCCTAACCTCGGCGAGGTTGGAGGTCTCTGTGTAAATCAGTGAGCCCAGAGTTGTGTGAGGACATGGTCTGACCTGGCTGCAGGTCCCTTCTTCCTTCTCCTTGCAGTGACACAGCTTCTCCTGTGAGCATCCACAAAGGGCTCTGCATTTTAAGAACCTAATGGGAAAACCACCCACGGCTCCTAGGAGAGAGGGCTGGGTAACCTGTCTCATCCCATGAGGGGTGAGGGTCTGAACGTACCAGCTGTATTAACTGCTGACTGCCTCCCTTTGCAGGTGGTGGTTCCAGTGCGGAATTGCAGAGTTGTCCTTTCTTACACATAAAAAGAGGAGTTGGAAACCTTGCTGTGTCACAGCTTTTGCTGCTGTTGCCTGAACTGGCCCAAGAAGAGGTGAAGTGTGTGTTCAGTCACCTCTTTTGTAGCTATGGTACTAAAAGTGATGGGTGCAATTTAAAAAACCATGGGTTTTTGGAAGCCAAAGCCAAATAGCATTGCCAGGAGGGCACCCTAGTGAAGCCACATATCCTCTGCTCCTGGTCAGTCCTGCAGTTCCCCTTGGTGTGCCAGATTCCAGCTTCTGTCAAGCTTACATGGAGCACCTTGGCAAAAAGTCACTTTCTATTAGATTCTGATAATAAACCAGGTAGATACACCAAGACTTATTCCTTGCTCTGCCCAGATGTGCTTAAACACCTCAAACAAGCTTGTAAAAACTGTTGGGTGGGAGCGAGATGTTGGAAAAGCTGAGTGAGATGAGTGAGAATGTGTTCCCCAGGGCAGGATCGGACACGTGGTACCCGAGCAGAGCATTCAGCAAGACAAGAACTTGGCCTCTGTAGATAGCCCTCAGGCAGGCGGGAGGTAGAAGTCGTATGTGGTGTGTCTGATGAATGAGCCGTGCATGTAACCATCCTAATACGCTGCTTTCCTGCTTCGTTTCCCTCTTCCCTTCTGTCAGCTTGGCTCTCCTGCTTCTCGTGTGCTGGGGTGACAGCATCAAAGCTGGCTCCAGCCACTGCAGCTCCTCTCTGCTCCTTCATCCAGCTGCCACATTCCTGCCCCGTGCCTCATTTCAGTGTTATTTTCCCCTTTGTCTCTTACTGTTGCAAACTAAGAGAAATGGATGATATTTATTGTAAATATTAGACTTTAGCATTGTAACGGCCACTCCTGGATCCGGATGTCAGAGGCCTTTTGGCTGCTAATGTACTAAAGAGCGCTTGCTGGGAAAGGGGTAGGAGTGACCAGTGGTTTTGGTTGCCACACTTGCATTAAGGTGTGATTTGGAGTATTTCGACTATTATTATTTCTTTCTTCAGAAGAGGGCAGGATAAAGTCTTTCTCTGGTTTTCTCTTACTGGATGTGAAGGATAATTCTGTACTTCTAGTAGAAGATTGGACAGAAGTGTGTGTTTCCCTTGTGTTCGATGACCATATCCAGGTGGCTGGGAGAGCACCTCCTGAGCTGGGCTCTGCCAAGCTGTGTCACTCAGCACTTAGCTAGATAAGAGGAAGTGTGGAATTTCTGTGGTTTTAGAAACTTGAACAATTGCCACATAATAGCGGTGCAATAATTTTTACTCATGTTGTACCTGCATGTCGGTGTTCGAATCCTCCTCCAAAATAAAGAATTTTGGGGTTTTTTGGGTTTTTTTTACATAAATCCACACTCGTGTCTGTCTCTTGTTGGGTTTCCCCTCAATCTCCTGCAGTCCTGGGGGTGCCTTCAGCATAAACTGGCTGCTGGATGGGGCAGAGAACAGCCTGTAGGGTGTCTGGGTATGGGAGGTATTGAAGTAAATCTGCCAGGTTGTTTGGGATTTTGTGCTTCGGATGTATGGATAAGCCAAAGCTTTCCACTCTGAAACTCAAGCCCAGAATTTACCATCTCAGAAGGCCAATCGTACCTTGGGCTGCATCCAAAGGAGCATGGCCAGAAGGTTGAGGGAGGTGATTCTGCCCCTCTACTCTGCTCTGGTGAGACCCCATGTGCAGTACTGCGTCCAGCTCTGTGGCCACCAACACAGGAAAGACTTGGATCTGTTGAAGGGAGTCCAGAGGAGGCCACATAAGTGATTAGAGGAATGGAGCACCTCTCCTGTGAGGAAAGGCTGAGAGAGCTGGGGTTGTTCAGCCTGGAGAAGAGAAAGGTCCAAGAAGACCTCATCATAGCCTTTCAGTTCTTAAAGGGGGCCTATAAGAAAGATGGGGAGAGACTTTTCAGCAGGGCCTGTTGCAACAGGACGAGGGGTGATGGCTTTAAACTAAAAGAGGAGATTCAGGCTGGACAAGGAAGAAATTCTTTACAACGAGGGTGGTAAAACACTGGCACAGGCTGCCCAGAGAGGTGGTGGATGCCCCATCCCTGGAGACATTCAAGGCCAGGCTGGATGTGGTTCTGGGCAACCTGCTCTTGTTGAAGCTGCTCCTGCTTATTGCAGGGGGCTGGATTTGATGGGCTTTGAAGGTCCCTTCCAGCCTAATCTGTTCTATGATACCCCACTGTGGCCAGTAGTGTCCTGTGTCCCTGCTAATGCGGGGTCCTGGTGGTCAGCCCTGACTAAAGGGGTAAAACCATACAAGACATGAAACTTAGCTGAGCCACAGAAGAAAGGAGCGAGCTGGAGGATGTGACTGACCACAGCTGAGCGCAATAGCTGATGGGTGTATGAATTATGTGCACACAACAAAATCTAAAGGGCAGCAGCTGCCAGTGGCACAGGTATGGCTTTGGATTGGATCAGCCGAGCACCACAAGGCAGCAGGAGCTACACAGCCCCCATGGGTATCCAAACCTTTCCAGAAACAGCCCTTTGCTTTTAACAGCTGCAGGTGTGCGCTCTCACATGGAAAAGCCTTCAAAGGCTTGTTCCTGTCCTGGGAAAGAAGGAGCTGGGGAGACGCTCATGTCTGAGGGGATTGGACTCAGCCTCATTTGCCGCTGCTGATGCCCAAAATATCCCTCGTCTCCGCTCTCCGGAGGAGCTGCCGAGCATCAGGGATGAAGCACAGCTCCATCCACGGGAGATCTGCAGCGCTCTGCCCGCAGCCTCCCGCCGCACCGCTGGTCGTCATTGCTGACGTTGGCTCATAGAGGAGCAGCGCGATGCTCCTGCCCACACCGAGAGGGATGCGCGGCTCGGAGGGATGGGAGCGCGGAGCGTGCAGCCAAAGGATGCTGCTGTGACATCTGCTGCTGCCTTGAGCAGAACGGCCTTTCTGCGGCACAGCTCAGCTCCTGTCGTCACCGATGGGTTCAGTGCAGGGACCTGGTGCAGAGCAAGGGTTGGCTCTGCCCCACTGACCAAGTCCATTGACACGGGGAGCCAGAAGCATCGCTTTGGTCCTGCTTCTTAAGCACAATCAGAGATGTGGCAACAGCAGCTTTTCAAATTACACCTTCATGGGAGCATCCCAGTGTTCTCCTTTATAGCACTGGCTAAAGCTCACTGGCTGAGGCTTTATTAGGGTTAAGTTTGAAGTCCGCAGCCCTCCCGTAGATGTTCCCCCGCTCAGAAATAAACTGCTCTTAATTCGCAGCGGTTTATTCTTCCAGAGGATTAAGCTGCAACAAATAAGGAACGTTTTCCCCCTGGCTGATGACACACACATGGGCAGCTCAGTGTGCTTCAGTGCTGAGATTTGAGTCCTTCCCCCAGGATCAGAGCATGCGAGCCGGATGCCGGGAGAAAGCCCACTGCCCACAGCCAGGCTGCCTGCGGATTACCTGGGATTTCAGACAGGAATTGGGGGGAAAGCCAAAGCGATCCACACAGGTGCTTGGCTGCTGCTGTTGAGCGCATTTTCCCAATGGAAACTGCAGCTGGAATTGCTGTCGGATGCACTAAATGGTGACATGACCCCATCAAAACCCGGCATCAGCAGCAGCAGTGCTTGCTATGCGCTGTGAGCAGGGGGAATTGGGGCTTGCCACCAATGCAAAGCATTTTCCCCCTTTTTTGGGGCCTTTTAATAATAATAGTACATGGTGTGTGGTGCAGGGGGGCTGCGAGTGGGGGCTGCCCCCGGCAGGGGGAAAAGCTCATCCCATGGGAGGTTTTGCAGCAGCATCCATCAGGGTCAGGCTGAGTGAGGGGCACATCCCTGCAGCAAAGAGGATTTGTTCTCTGCTGGTGAACTGGGTGATGCTCCTGTGAGCTCTGATTTCGCATGGGTTCAGGTGAGATCAGACTGGCTCAGGCAGTTTCCCCATAGCCAGGCTGCCAGAAGAGCAATATGTATGATTTCAGACCCCAGCCCAGGTGCTGGGTTCCATACTGTCCCAGGGATGTCATGTGTATCACCCTGGACTTGTCATTCCCACTTGGACATACTCAGCTCACCAGGGCTAAAACCACCCTAAAACCCCATTAAAACCCATTGTTTCCCTTCCATCCAGAGACCCCAGGAGCAGGAACATGCTTCTAATTGCTCACGGTATTTACCATAGCTGATGGCTCCTTCATCCCCCCTGCTGCCAGTCCTTAGGGACACGAGGGTCCCTGTCTGTAAGGTGGCCCATCTGGGGCTTTCCAGCTAGGAAATCCTGATTACAGGGGGCAAAGCAAGAGGTTTTGGTGCTGCAGAGGGATGCTCCAAGCCCCAGGGGGGCATTCAGCTGGACACAGCAAGGAATGGGACTGAAGAAGGATGGGGGCATTTCATGTGCTGTCACCCTGAGTGTCCCTGCCTGCGCCTGGTGTGGAGCCGGGACACGCACCGTGTGCAGGGGCTGAGATTTGGGGTGATGTGCAGATGTCCCCACAGGGTTTAACCCATTGTGTCTGGCTCTGCTGTGCAGCCCCATTCCCCCTGACCACAGGAGCCCCCAGGGCTGGCCCACAGCCCCTCCTGCCCCCCCCCCCCATCCTACCCCCATCACGTGCCACCGGGCTTTATATTTTAAAGGCTGATTAGGGCTGACCTCATATTTCAGAGCTTACTTCATAGTCACTAATGAGGGATTAGGAATGTTAAGCTAATTAGCAATCAGCAAATGAGGCCTCAGTCAGCCTCAGCCTGACGTGCTGTCAATGAACGAGTTATTTGATGGTCGTTGTAAACCCGCTCAAACAGGCCGGTTAATTCTGATGGGCAGCAGGGAACCGGGGCAAGCCGCAGCCGAGGCCATGGGAGCCCGTGGCCCTGAATGGCCCTGGCTGCTCTCCTCAGGCTGCAGAACACAGGAAACCTGCCCCTGCAGTCAAGGGATGTGAATAAATCAACAAATTGGGGGTTTTTCCCCAGCTGAGGGTTACTGAGTGATGGAGCTTGACCTGCCCAGCCTCGCTGGTCTGGGACATGCCACCTAAGGAGGAATTTGGCCACCCCTGGATGCTGCTCAGCTCTGTTCTGCTCAGGAACCCCATGGTAGCATCAGGGCTTGGAGCCAGGGATGAGCCTCTGGGACATATTAGTTCTTGGCTCATGGGCAGGGGTTGCAGCTGCATTTTGTGGTGCTGCCCCATAACAGACCCCTTCCAGCTTCATCCAGGGGGAATAGAGGTGGGAGCTGATGGGAACTGGGCTGGCAGGGAGGTACAAGGAAGGTGCTCACTCTTTATCACCTCTTTGTGTTCATGCTGATCCAGGGGTTCCTGGGCTCTGTCCTGCTGTTTCTCCACTGTTTTCAGTGTATTTAAACCCTAAGGAGGTCCATCTCCACACCTGATGACAGCCCATGGGGACAGAGGACACAACCATGTGCCAGGGACACGCTCCTGCTGCACTGAGGGCAGTGGGGAAAAGAGGGAAGGGGAATGAGGGGAGGGATGGGATGGGGACTGGTGGCATTGCTGCCAGGTCAGTGCCACCACGAAGGGATGGGTCTTCAAGGACTTTGTGCTGGGTGATGCCAAAATGGGCTGTTTGCAACCCTGGATATGGGGGTCAGGGTGGTGGCAAGGGCTTGTGGATGGATCTGGGGCAGGGAATGGGCAGGGATGCTCCTATTGCTCATCAAACCCCATTTTCCTGCTTTTCTGGGGGAAAAAACAGCTTCTTCCTCCTTTGCAGCCAGTGTGGACAGAGGTTTCCTTCCCATGGGGGCTCAGCACTGGCCAGGACATGGGGCCATGGTCCTCCCCTGCCCCTCCATCCCTCAATGGGCAGCACCAGCCAGGGATGGATCCATCCCCCCCTTCCCCGTGTGCCACCCCAGCCTGGCAGCCTGGGAGCTAAAAATAAGTGAAGCACAGGGGATAACCGGGTGCCTAAATATATCCCTGCTTTAATTAGCGCCAGGCGACTGCCTCCCAGTCACGTCCGTCTGCCCGCTAATCCCACTGAGCTGTGCCCACGTCACAGGGCTCCCCCGAGCAGCCTTCCCCAGCTCCGGCCGCAGAGCATCCATCCACGCACCGGGTGGCTGATTCATACTTACCGTGCCCAGGTCATCAGTTGTGAGGATGGGCCCATGGGGATGGCCTGGGGTGGAGGGCAGTGTGATGCGCTGGTTACATTGGTGCGGAGTGGGACAGCACTGAGGCATTGGTCCTCCTGGTCTTGAGATGGGTAGGAGGTGCGGGGTGGTGTGTGTCAGGGGACGGGAGCGCCCGCAACCTGCTGCATCTTCCTGTGCACCTTGTCCCTCCTCTCCTTCCCCTCTCTGGTCTGAAACACCTGCAAGTGTCCTTGCACCTCTCTGGTAATGGGGCATTTTCCTATGCTGGTTGCTGGGATGCTCCTGTGTGCAGGACTGCCATTGAGCTCGATGGGGTCAGCTTGGGAGAGCATCCTGCTCCCCCAGATCTCACCAACAGTATCCCTAGCTCTCCCTGCTGCTCCCCTGGGGAGCCTACAATCTGGAGAGGGACATTTTACAAGGGCCTGTAGTGACAGGACAAGGGGGAATGGCTTTAACCTGACAGGGGGAGATTTAAATTAGACATTAGGAATAAGTTCTTCCCTGTGAGGGTGCTGAGGCACAGGTTGCAGATGTGGCTGCCCCATCCCTGGCAGTGTTCAAGGCCAGGCCGGACAAGGCTTGGAGCAACCTGCTCTAGTGGAAGGTGTCCCGGCCCGTGGCAGGGGTTGGAACTGGATGAGCTTTGAGGTTCCTTCCAACCCAAACCAGGCTGGGATTCTATGATTCTATGAATATTTAACCCATTGGAGCTTCACCAAGCTCTCTGGTCCTTCAGCGGCAACTGGGTGAAAGCCTGAGTTGCACCACAGATCCTGCTGATGGTTTTAGCACCCTCCTCTTACATTTCTAACGCATACATACTTAAACACACATGTTTCTGGTTTGCCCCTTTGCAAGGGCAGTGTGTGCAGCAGGAAAGGATGAGGGAAGGACAGGCTAAACCCAGGGGCCTGGTGGCTGCGAACTCCTCTCTGGTCAGCATCCAGCTCCCTTTCCTTTACTAAAGGGCCAGATTCCCCCGGAGCTGGCTCCTGTGGTCCTCTGCACACAGCACGGTGCGGGGGCAGCATCCCAGAGGGATTTCCCTTTGGATCCCTCCAAGTGTCACTGCTGTCAGCGAGGACACAGGTCTCGCCAGGCTGGGAATGAGCCTGGGCTTTGCGGTGGCAACCCCTGTTAATCCCAGAGGAGAAGGTCTCTGGGAAAGGTGCTGCCCTCCCAGGTCACCGGCAGCAGGAGGCTGCATTCCCAGTTAGAAGGGCCTGGCTCGCTGCTTTTAATCTTCCAGCCTGAGCCAGGGCCTTGGGTCTGAGCCAGGAGCCAACCCCCTAAGCTAGCTCTTTCTGCAGCATCTGTCTCCCCAATGGGCTCCTGAGCTCTGGGGCCGGATCCTGACACCTCAGGCACAACCCACGGGGCCTGCACGTCTCCTGCTCCCTGCCTCAGTTTTTCCCCTCAGCAGTGAAGTCCTGGTGGGATGCTGTGCCCTGGATCTCCTTGCTTTGCTGGATGTAGGGTGCTCCCCACGGGCTGCTGGCCTGGCTGGGGAAGGGAGTTGTGCTGGGGGTGGGGGGAGAAGGGCACAGCCCCACATCTGCTGCAGATGTTTGCTGGTGGGACATGCAGCACCCAGCAGCACTGGCCTGGGTTCAGCTGCCCGTGGTGGTGCTGGGCTGGGACTGGCTGTGGGGCTCTGCAGGAACCACTTTGTCAAGAGGAAAAGTTTGCAGACAGAATGGAAAATTCCATGTTTTCCTTTCTTCCATGGGAAAACCTTGTGTGGTGAGGGATGGGGTGCTTGGATTCTCCTGCGCGGGAAGGGAAAGCATCAAAATGAGCCCGGGGATGCTGCGAGCTAGCTAGAATCCCTAACCCTTCCCAGCTCTGCGTGCTCCCTATCAACTGGGAACCAGTGCTTGCCCCTTGCCTGAGGAGCAGCACCCAGGGCTCCCACGCTGCCTGCAGCCCCTGCTGTTTCCACACTGTGCCCTCCTGTGGTTTTGCATCCAGATCATGGGTGGCAGCTGCCAAAACAGTTGTGCTGATCCCAGCGCCTCTCCAGGGTGCCGGGGGTGGCTTTAGGGGAGGGCTGCCTCAGCCCCAGCCTTTCCCGGTTACTGCTGGGGGACAGAAAGAGGAAGAGAGCTTCGTAAGGAGCGGGGCTGAGGCTCTGCCTTTGCTTCCAACAGGGAAGGATGGATCCAGCGCCCTGAAAAGATGGATGTTGCAGGAGCTCGCTAATAAAAACTGCAGGGGCAGCATTCCCGGGAGGAGGCAGCTTCCAGGGATTGCCATCCACATGCAGCATCGTCCTGGGTCGAGCCTGGTGCTGAGCTGCAGCTGAGGCTTCATCCCATGATCCAGCATCGCCCGACCAGGCTCCCTCCCAGCGCCTTTCCCTGTCCCTCGGCTGGGATTTGTTGGCTCTATGGGCAGACACCTGAGGCAGTACCTCGCTGCCTGCCCTGGCTCCCGCTCACCTCCTGGCTCCGCCGGGGATGCCGGAACAGCTCCAATCGGTCCCCACGAAGAACAAACACGAACGGAGCGCGGGCGCCTTCTGCAACCGGGGCTGCAGCAAGAGCCCATTTCCTGCCCGTCCCTGTCCCCCGGCCGCCGCGGCTGCTCTGCTGGAGCTGGAAAGGTAGAGATCAGAACGGGCTTGTAAGGGTTTCCTGCCCCAGGTTCGCTGCTGCGGCATCCCAGTGAGCTTGAAGGCAAATGGGCTCCTGTTGCCCCGCTCCTGCTCCCACCTCTCGTTATAGAAGCTGATGCAGGTGCTGGAGCCAGCTTGGAGCTGCCATTAATCAGGGTTGTGGGCTTCATCGGGTTTGCATGGGGGATGCATGTTCCCATGGTGGTGGG
Source organism: Psittacus erithacus (assembly GCA_009867235.2). Lineage (NCBI taxonomy): Eukaryota > Metazoa > Chordata > Aves > Psittaciformes > Psittacidae > Psittacus > Psittacus erithacus. The sequence continues at coordinate 26,466 of WYDI02011595.1, forward strand.
GATTGCTCCTCTGGGGTAGCGGGACCACGCTGCTCCCCAGCACTGCCCCTTTCCCTGTTTCTCCATTAAAAAGGTGAGGATATTCAGGGGACAAGGAAGGGCACAGGGCTGATGGCGCCCACCATGTTCCCCCCAGCCCCTCCATGTCCATGCTCCATCCTTCTGGTTGCGTTAGCCATGAAGTGCTTTGGGCCAGGAGGACATCCCTCTCTTGACTCTTTCCCAGGTCTTCAGCCAGACGTGATGCCATCCAGCAGAAAGCCTTGCTGTCATGGGAAGGAAAACTTCACTTGGGGATGCAAGCCTTGAAACACAGGGAAATGGTGCTGAAGCAGCCCTATGGAGTGGCCAAGCCCCTGCCCTGCCTGCACCATGCTCCTGGACCAGGCTGGGGGGCACAGGCAGCCCTCCCAGCTGTTTTGCAACTGGATCGAGACCCCACTTTTCCTCTTCTCCAGGAAAAGCCCCAGCCACCGGAGCCAGGCCAGGACTGCCCATGCAGCCAGGCGCTTTCTGGCTTTATTGCAATCCCCATCGAGCATCCCAGGGAACCCCTCCTGCTCATGGGACACTCCTGTTTCATCCTTGTGCTGGATGTGATATCCCAGTGACTGGGAGACCAAGCGTGAATTTTGAGGTCTTTTGGGTTTGGCAGTGTGAGCTGGTGTGAGGTAACAGAGCTGGGATGGCTCCTTGTTCTGCCTGCTGGGGCTGTCCTGCGCAGGAGAAGGACATGCACACCCATGTGCAGACACACCCCAAACTCAGGGCACTCTGGCGCATCCTGCCCCAAATCCTGCTTCCCGTCCTGTGGACAGCTCAAGGGATGAACACCAGAACTTTCAGGGCAGGCACTGCACTGTGGATACAGGGTGACGATGCTCCTTTGTGTTCTATTTGCTGGATGGGACATCTGCCACTCAGGGAGAGGGGAATGAGCCCCCGATACTGTTAAGGCTCATGGGGAGGGATGCAGGGATGTGCCTGAGGATGCCTGGGGAGGTAATGGCAGAGCCAGAAATGCCCCATGGCACCTGCAGCCCTCTTTCATGTCTCACCACCTCAGGGCTGCTGCAGCCTCCTGGCCCATGGCTCAGCTGGGACCCACGGCACTTCCCAGTGTGAGGACAAGTAACATATTCCCATTCAGGGAATACCCACTGCTCCTCCCAGGCAGCTGGCGGGGTACATCCTCCATGTCCTATGCTTCATGGGTGCCAACCTATTGCTTGTCGGGGGGAAAAGCCCTGCTCCCCAGCATGGAGCTGCCTCCCAATGGGCTGCTGCCATTTGGGGTTCCCTGATGCTGTTCCCACCGTTGGTGGTGAAGGGGCATCTGCTTCCCTTCCCCAGCTGCTGCCAATGGCACAGCAGGGTCTCAACTGGATCCCTGTGCCGGGAATGGGGGGCAACACCTTTTTCATCCACAGGTGCTCCCTTGGGAAGCAAGGTGCTGCAGAAGCAGCAGGGCACAGGGCTGGCCGGTGTCCCCACATGCAGTGGATGATGGATTCCAGATGGCCCAGGGCATACAGGCCTCACTCGGTGGCTTTTTGGCAACTGGTCTGTGAGAGGGTCCTGCCCAAAGGCAACATCCATCAGAAGGCAGCTACAGCAGGGCTGGGAGGAGGAGAAGGATGAGGAGGAAGAAGAGAAGGAGCAGGAAAAGGAGGGGGGTAGTTTCAATCCCAGGGCAGCGGTGACCACACAGGGCTGACTCCATTTCTCCATCCCACCCATCTCCTCCAACCCCTGCCCTGGAGGCTGGAGGCAGTGAAAGCGTGTTTCCTGCTGCCTAAAAATATGTGGGATGCGGGCAGCGGGCGGGGAGGGCTGGCCTGCCTGCCCTGGTGGGGACTCACACGTAACCCATGCTGTGTCCGCGTATGGGCTTGTGGGGACCATCCCTAGTGCTGCAGGAGGGGAGAGCCGGGAGCTGGGCATGGCTTCAGCAGGGATGGGGGGGAGCTCATCCTCCCCCTCTGCGCCTGGGGTGTGGGAGTGTATTTGAGACAGAAATGTCTAAGTTACATTTAAAAGAGACATAAAACCTGGTTGGAAATCCATCAGGTTTGGGGCTGGTAAGGAGGAATATGCCTGTCCTCATCATCTGGGGGGTCTGGAAGGTCTCCTGAGTGCGCAAGCTCCCAGCTCCTCTTGAAGGGGCATGGTTTGGGAAGAAGCCATGGAGCTGTTTGGGTTTCCCAACCTGACTGAGGCTGGGATTTACCAGATGGGTTCAGAAACCAGCCTCTGAGCTGAAAATGATGGTGATGGACGCCTGAGCTTGCAGTGAGCCCCCAGGGAAGGGATTTCTCTCCCTTGGGTGCAAAGGAGGGGGGCTGCATCCTCAGAGGGGCTGTGGGACTCACACACCATGATGCTGCCCCCAAAATCCTTGCAGCAGGGGCAGGTGAAGCTGGGGTTTGATGGGTGAAGGGGCTGTGCATCACTGGAGCCATCCATCACCTGTACCTTGCTCCCAGCAAGAGGTTTTCCTTCCCGGAGCACCAAAAAATTTCTCCTAGAAACTATAGACACTCACAAAAATCACGCCTTGAAGCAGGATGAAAAGAACCAAGAGCAACACAGAAAAGGAAAGAAAAACCCCAAGAACCTGCCCCGTGCCCGGGATCAAAGCAAGGTGCTGTTTGGAAGCCCTTGCACAGAAATATTCCCGGTTTCCTTGGCCAAGCACTGCCATGAAAAGCTGCTTTGTTTCTGGGGCCTCGGCCTCCTGTTCCTCCCTGTAGAATTCCAGGGGCAGGGGGCAAGTGCTGGGGACCAGCCCAGCTCTGACTCAGCGGCAGAGCTTTGATGGGTGCCCAGGGGCAGGATGAGCAATCACTGCTGCTCCTCTCCCTGGCCACCCACCCACCCACGTCCGAGGGCAGGTATGAGCTACCCAGAGCTATTTATTCCATGAATGATGTGCGTCCAAGCGCCCTTACATTCCTGCTCACCTCCTTTTCCGCCCGGATTCCTGTCTTCTCCACACCTCTTCCCAAACTTTAGGCCAAAGTTACACTTTTTGTTTTTCTTCCTTTTTTTTTTAGCTATTTCTGTGGTCCTGGCCTATTTCATAAGATACACCTGGAATTTCCCCCCAACATCTTCTTCTAAGTGGGGGGACTCATCCGCAGGGCTGGGGACAGCCAGGTTTGGCCAATGTTCTCTTTGCCAGAGTTAAGGAGAAGTGGGGTTCCTACATCCCCTCAGTCTCAAATCTCCAGGATCCCACATCTCCAGGTCCTGCATCCTGAGGTTCCACATCCCCAGCGCTCACTCTGAGGGTCTGAGGCTGACTTCAGTCCCTTTATCTCTGAAGTGCCTCACATCAGGCCAGTTTAAATCCCGCCCAGGTCTCGGAGGTGGTCACACTGACTGGATTTGATGGATCTGATGTGGCCTGGGAAGAGCAGCTTTGGCCAAAGCCCAGCCCAGGAAGCTCGGCCGGGCTCAGTGCATGGGGAAAGCTGCCCAGAACAGGCTGGCCCTGTGCAGAAACGGGAACCTGTGTTGCTGATGAAAAGTGCTTTCTTTGGGTAGGATGTTTGTGTTTCCTTTGGCAGAGCGGCTGCGGGAGCACTCACAGCACCTGCGCCGGGCCGGCTGGCTCTGCTCCTGGTGCCCCCATCCAGCCCCTTCCCTTGAAAGTGGAAGGAAAGGGAAAACGGTTGGGAAGCACTCCAGTGCCGGTTCTGCTTGAAGCAGGCTTGTGGCTAGTAAGTGCCTTGTCTGGGCAAAGACCTGTGGCAGCAGCCTGAGAAGCTGGGATCTCTCCATGCATGCTTCTCTCCAGAGAAGCCCATGCAGGAGCCAGGGGAGAGGCTTGTCTGCCAATTTATCTGCTCCCATGGGATGAAGGGGCACATGCTCCATCTGGGACTTGCCTTTGCTGACCCCTGGGCCATTGTGACAGTTAATGCTCCTCTTCCTGCTCCTTATCCCCCTTCTGGGAACTAGCCCCTGGATTGTTCTGGTTTGCATCAGGGCTGGGAAGTGGAGCCAGCTGGGCCCAAGGCATGGGGCTGGAGGCTGCCTGCCCTCCTCCTCCTCCCTCTCTGCTCCAAGGCTGGGAGAATGGCTTGAGTTTGGCAGCGATGGGGAAGGGCTCTGCAGACCTTTCTCCCATTCTCCACCGTGTTCTCTGCCCCAAGGAGCACAAAGACATCAAGCAAAGGGTGCCACAGAAGCTTGTCCCCAGTTGCTTCTCCACAAAGCCGATTTGATTTCCCCAGGGAGAACATTTTGTCATTAGAAAGCAAAGATTTGGTGAAAACTCAGGGAGAAAATAGTAGGCAGGGAAGCGGTTTATCTCAGTAAGGGTGAAATCTCATTCTTCAAACCTCTCTGGTTCTATCTCTGTTGGGATTCTACCAGTAGAGAAAGGCTAACACTGTTGCGGGACTGTGCCTGTTGAAACAAAGTCATTGTCTTGGGTTTTTTCCCCTTAAAAGTATTGTCCAGAGTCAGATTTTATATTTTAACATTTTGTTCCAATTTGGACGAAGCCTGGTGAGTGCAATGATGAGATTTCCCCTGAAACAGGGATGCTGAATCCATGGCCAACCCTAATTCACCAAATTACTTGAAAGCTGCTGGCCTTTGCTCCAAGCTTGGACTTGATGTTCCAAGAGAAGGAAAAGCTGCATGTCATGAATTGTTGGGAGCAATTATGGAGAATATTCCTTCATCCTCCTTGTGTCTCCCTGGTTGTGCATCCTTGGGGTCCTGCTCTTTCTCAGACACCTCTCCACCTACCCAGACCCAATCATAGTGGGGATTGGTGTGAGAAGCGGCTGCACTGGCTGCATTCCCATGCTCAGCTGCTTCATTAACGGCAGATGAATCTCCCATGCATAAACCCCACATACAGGAACAGGATGGAGGAAACAGGCCACCATACCTCTTGTGGTTTCTCTAAGGAGCAAGGCATCACGCAGCTCACCTGAACTGCCTCACCATATATTTATGAACATCTGTGATACTTCAAGCTACAACTGGTGGTTATGCTGCTCCAGCTGCCCAGCAACACAGTGCCTATTAAACTATTAGACTAAAATCAGTCTATTTTAAGAGCTGAAACCAAGGAGAAGTGGAGCAGCTTAGCTGCTGCAGCAAGCCCCTGGCCTTCAAATCATCACTGATGCCTTATATCAAGGCATTTTGGCTGGCAGAGGATAGGCTTTTGGAGATGGGCTGGTATACTTTTATCTCATGGGGAAGATCTCCCCATGAATCTCCACTACAACCACCGCCTGCCTGCCCTGGGGGGAACAGGAAGCCCATGGAAGCATCACAGGGGTTGTCTGTCTATCCATCCCACCCCCCTGCCATGTGGTGCCATGCCCAGGACTGGCAGGACATCGCCTGCACCTGGGAAGGGTCCTGTGTGTGACAGGGGAACCCAGGGGACTTGCAGGAAGCTCCGTGGCATGGCTGAGGATGGAAAAATCCCGGGGATCTGCCCTTTCTCTGAGCAGACATCTGAGCTGGGAGGTGTTTTTCTTTCCATCCAGTCAGCACAGCTGCTTGGAAATTTCCTACGCCGGCTCGCAGCTGTAATGTTTTCATAACGAAACGAACTGTCTGGCAAAGCCCTGAAAAATGAGTCTGCAATTAGTGACTGACATCTTCCCTGTAATCCCACCTCATCAGCCTTTCCTAAAAAGAAATATACTAAATAATAATAGAAAAGAGCCAGTCCCCTGGCAGCATCCTCCCAGTTTCTCACCCATGTTTCCCCTTTACTCTCCTCCCGCTTAGGCACCCAGGGGTGCTGATGTGGTGGACATCAACCCGCAGTGCCCACGGCTCATCCATTGGGAACCATATGGCTCCTGCTGCCTCCGGGCGCTATTTCCAGGCTGACCACATCCCTCCAGCGCTGAGCACCATCCCTGCAGGCAGAGGGGACCTGACCTTGGGGTGGTTTAACATGGGGGATCCTCCTTGCTCAACATAAAGGCCAACGCCTGAGTAAGCTCTCAGGGTCCACTTGGATGCCCTCCACTCCCGAGCACCATGACGGGGGGCTTTCCAGACCCTTTTGGGTGCTCCAGGCCTGCGGGTCACTGATGGCAGGAATGCTGACTCAGCAGCCAAAAAGGCTTACCTGGCACAATGAGAAAATGCTGGCACAGGATTTTGTTGTAAATGGTCGACTCAGCAGGTTGGAAGAGCGTTGCTCAGCAGTCTGTAAAAACATCCACTAATCGGGTTGCAAAAGCACTGAGCCATTTGCAGCCCCAGCCAGCCAAGCCATGCATAGACCATGCCTCCCCTGTCCTGACTGTCCAAGGATGCTGGTGCAGCATCCCATCCCACGCCTAAGGTTGAGGGCTGAAGTGCCCCAGGTTTGCCCTTGCCAGTCCGCAAGCTTGTCCAAGCCCAAGCCCCAACCCTTTGGCTGGCCACTCTTAGGCTGTCCTACACAACTTGAGCTTCTCTTCAGGAGTTCCCAAGACCTCAAACTGAAAATGCAGAACATGCACATGGAGAGGTATCTGTGCAGTAACCCCCCTTCCTGAGCTCCCATGGCTGTGGGAGCTCCGTGGTCACAGCCCAGGTGTGCTGTTGCATTGTCCAGAGCTCAGCTGTACATCACTGCAGCACTGGGAGCATGCTATGACACTCCTGCTAACACCTCCAGTTGAAAGCGAGGAGGACCAGCACCACCACCCACAAACTCACTGATTCTTCAGTAGCTCCAGTGACCAGGTGCTCATGGTACTGGGAAACCAAACGATGATTTCCCACACTCCTGCAAAATCAAGGATCTAAACCAATGCATCCAGATGAGCTGGGCCCTTCAGAAAGCTGCTCCAGCCCCACCTCCCCTTTCCAGCACCAGGAGCAGCATCACCAAACATGGTTTTCCCTGGGGGCAGAGGAGGCAATAAGGCATGCAAGAATGCTCCTGCTCTCTCTAAAAATGCTGTAAAAGGAACAGAGGAAAGGCTCCATTAAGGAACTCACATGTGCTACGTGCAGCCCTCCCTTGCATTGGCCCCAAGAGGGTTTTGGGGCCTGGCTGCTTCAGCTACTGCTTACAGCAAGTTGGACCACTACAAGACTCTTTAAAGCCTCTATTAAAGAAGGTGCTCATGGCCTCACAGCCGGGAGACACGAACACAGCTAACACCATGAGAGCCCAACCACGCTGCAGTTCTGGATTTATTAGAAACAGCCGTCAGTACATCCTTCTAAAACATTACATGTCAATGTGCTTTATTGCAACTTTTTATTGCATTTTTTTGATCTAGAGCAAGTAGGCCCAGGATGCGTAGTGTCTGGGATTTAAAAGCCCAACCATCTAGTAAAAGAAAGTACAGCAAAATTGTAACACACCTGGTGACAAGTACAGTGTTGCATTACTGAGCTAGAAACTACAGGATGACTTGTCTGAAAACACTAACATACAGTTGGTTTCCTTATGAAGCAGTTTGATTCTTTTCTTTAAAAGTTAAACTACATGAATTCCTTTTTTTTTATTTTTTCTTTTTTTTTCCTTTTTTTTCTGACTACACCATAAACGACAGAAGAACAGGTTTTACACAAATAACAAACAAGAGTACCAAAGTTACATGCTGGAATTCATCTGGAAAACAAAATAATTCGATAGCTTCTGGAGAAGCAGGTTCTTAACAGATGCAGTTTCCCTTAAAGAAAATAGAAGTCAAAGAAAAGCAGAAACATTAATGCAAAGGTTATACAAAGGAGTGTGCTGTTATTTCAGCCCTCGATACAAGATCAAACACCCACTCATGCTTTACACTGAACCACACCTTATACAAAGAGTCCACTCACAAAGGGACACGTACCAACACCACCCATTGCACATCAGCTCTGGACAGGGGGATCTGGGGGGCTACTGAAACGTGCAAATGCTTCCTGCACTGTGCAGGAGAGCAAGAGGGTTTCTTTTGCTAAACCTTTGCTTGGACCAAAGCTGAATGCTTTGTCCCAGCAAGTAACACCCCAATTCAATTGGGTTTACAAATAAAGTAGGACACCCCCCCCCAAGGAAATCCAGAGTTCAGCATTTCAGAAGCACATATGCAAGATGAACACAATAAACTCCTTTTCATTTGACAAAAACAAACCCGATTCTGCCTCAACACATGGCAGAATGTGCTAACAGTGAATTTTGTTTTATTTTTAAGGGGCAGTGCCACTTACAGCTAATGCATATAAATGTGTACGTGAATATATTTTACATATATCTATATACATACAGTACATATACACACGCGCACACGCACACACACACAGATGATGCAGACCATTACAATCCCGTGGTGCAATAAACAGCCAGATATACAAAATTAACAGGTTTCATTAAACATATCTTTGCTGGATGTAGAAGTCACTCACAGAAACAAAACAGACCAAAACCCCAAGCAGCCGACCAAACATGAACCCCCACCATAGCTGATGCAGACCCAGAGGCAGCTTGTGGCTGGCCCCAGCATCCTGCAACTCCCCTGAAGCAATGAAACTGATGTTGGGGGTGGTATTCACCCTTGCAGCCTTTTTTTGTCTTTGGATGCAGTCATGGTTCCAAACAATCCTAAGCCTCTTGTCTAAAACCACTTGGAAAACGCATGGATACAGCACTGCTGAATACAGTGTTGGCCAATGCTGATGTCGCTGGAGCAATCCCAAGGGAAGGTGGTGGAGGGGGCGTCAAATTAAAGCTGCTTTCTCTAATACAGGTTGATCAAAGAGGTGTTTTTCCTATCAAAAAGGGCCCATTCTCACTTTTTCTTTTTTGCCTCTGAAGCTCACATGATACTTTTTAAAGGCAAATTTTAGAACAAATGCTGTCTCTTGTCTTAAAATACATTAAGTCTATGCCAATAGCAATTAAAAAAAATGCAAATTCTGCATTAATTGTATGGAGCTAGCCCCAGAGACCAGCGCTTCAAGCACTGTCATCATCTGAACAGTTAACAAGCTAAAGCTCCCTATCTGCCCCTGTGAACAAACAGGAAGGAATTAAAAAGATTTCAAGAGAGAGGTTTTTTTTTCCCCTTCCTATTTGGTGGAAAATATTTCTGCCCACAGAATGCAAGATTCACAAAAATGTTGGACAAACTTCATCTAACCCCATCCAAAGCTACTCCTCACACAGTACTTAACTAGCCAAGCTGCTTCACGAACAGGCCCATGTTTATCTAGGCTAGTAACTTGGTTCCTTTCTCCCGGCTGCACGCAATGTGCCAAGGGCAATGAGGGGATCAGCAATGCAAGTTCCCTTCTGATACAGAAAGAGGAGTAACTCTTAAGGACTTCTACTAATTTCCTAACCATCTCCTTGCACGCACATTTAAGGAGAGTACAACTGATTATTCCAAAGGGAAGGGTCTGCTTTGGCATCTCCTCTTTCTTTTGTGGTTCAAGGCAGAGGCCCTACTTCATGGTCTGTCTACTGCTTCATCAAACTACAACCAGAGGGATGCTTTAGGATGCTGACCCTTCCTCTTCATTAAAGCTGAATTTGAGCAAGCCTAACCCTCTTCCTCTCACAGCATCTTTGCTCTTCAGGAATGTTATTTTGATTTTGCTGTTCCAAAAGCAGAGGTTGCAAATCAACATTAAGGAAACTACACTTAAGAAAACCTGATTTTAAATATGATCTAAACAAAACAACCCCCAACCCATCATAGTGCTTTGTAAAACTGCATTTTGAACCTGTCTCTTACCCCTTTGGATTCACAAGCAGTACCTGTTTCATGTCTGCACAATGCAGCAAGCATACAAGACTCACTAACATTTCAGATTTTTATTCCCTGTTAGTGTAACAAAAGTAAAAAATAAACAGACATTCAAAAACAGAAGCAAGATTGTTCAAGTACCAAAGAAGGGGCTTTTCCAAACTTACAAGGTGTGACACTCCTATAGCAATTCTGCTGTTTTAAACAGCCACAGCTTTCAATTACTGACATAGTGCCACCTAAGCCTGCAGAGAGGTCAGGATTTGGGACAACCAAGACCCTTCTCCCTCCCCTGTCCTCCTCAAAACAGCACTAAGTGTCAACATCAATTTCCACAGTCCCTATTACAGTTGCCTGGCTCTGTGAAGGACAAACTGATTTTTGTCCTGCTGTGACTAGAATTCAGGTACGATTAAATACAAGTTCTTTTCCTGGGAATGGCTTTTGGTTGTGGAAGTCTTGCTTACACTAGTGTCAGCGAGAAAAGAATCAGGCCCATCACATTAAATGGAAAACTTCTTGACCATCTGCCACATCAAGAGAGATGGGTGTGGAAAGAGCGTTTTATTTTTGGCATAAGACAGAGGGGTGTGCTGGATATAACTCTAGATTGCAACTACCAATGGTGCAAAGCAGAGACCCAATCTGCTGCTGCTGACAGCTAAAGAAACACCAAAATACAACCCCCAAATCTAGAGCACTCCATTATTGGAAGGTGGACAACCATATATTATTGCTTCACATAGCAGTGAAGTGTCTGCTGGGATATCCCTCTGTTTCTAGGTTGGTTCTTCCCATGCTAAGATTACTTGTAACCAAGAAGGAAACTAGTGGGAAAAGATTCGTAACTTACTGACTTCAGAAACATGGCACTGGCAGTTGATGCAATGGGGCCAATGGCAACTGTGGAAGTAGGCCTGATTTCCATCCAAACAGATACAAAATACTGAATCACCCCTGATCCCTGCAAATATACTTCAAAACAGATTAGAAGAAACTGTGCATATTCGAGTTTCAACACCCCCCACCCCCATTTAACACTGTGCAAAAAGTTATTTAACTCTACATATATATTTAATACAATATGGGTCAATGAGATCAGTACTCTTCTAACTGCAGTCTGGTAACAGACAGCTGCTACAACAGTAAGACTATTTCCCCTTTCCTCCTGATGTTTTGACTTAAAATGAAAACCTTCTCACATCTTACTGTTTTAAAAGAGCTTGAGTTCTTGTGTGTTGTCTTTATGTCCACATTTCCTGTATTTGTTTTAGGTTTAGCAGCTGCTTCTCCTAGTAGGGTCTAATCCTGCAACTCAGAAGCCTATTTCTGATTTCTCAGTCACGCAAGCACAGAGCAGCTCCTGGAAGCCATAGGGTTTCTCACAGCTCTAACACTACTGAACAAACTGAAGTAGGCTGAGCACAGAGCACAACAGGACCAAGCCCCTACCCCATGGATCACACAAGCTACACATGTCACAGCTGGTTTTACACCCATTTCCACTTGCTCTGCAAGTGCAAAATGGCTGCAGAAAGAATCTGTGCAACAGCACGAGAGTCAAAGGGGAGCAATCGGAGCAGCTGGGACTTCAGATGCCTAAAACCAAATACAGAGAGAGAGAGAGCGGCAAAACACAGCCTCAGAGAGACTGCTGAGGGTAATAGAGCCAAATAGGAGGAACGTGGGCTTAGTCTGCCCATAGCCCTGATCTGAAGGTTCGGGCAAAGCAGAATTTCAAAGAATGCTTCAAGATGGCTTATTGGCTCTGAGAGCATCACTCACAGCAAATACATCGCCTGTGATCAGCAGAGAGATCTCTGAGAGTGAGGGGCCAAGAATCCCAACTCACTCACACCATTATAAAGCGAAGCTACCTTCATGGACGCCAATGGAATTACACTGTATTTACCTTGGCAGAGATGGGGCCGGAGCCTGGCCCAAGACCTCACAAGATCAGTTAGATTCCACAATGGGGGAACTTCAAACAGCCCCGCTCTGCTATCCTGCTGCTGTCAAGTGTTGCGAGGGTGTGCCAAGATTTATAAGCCTGAAAGCAGACCTGCGTTTGTTTAAAACAAAACCAAACCCTACCTAAATATGGGGCAGATGTGAAACTTCAGCCAGGTTGTCTCTGTCACAAAAGCAGGGCTCAGAAATAAGTGTCCCATCAGCCTCAAATGTTCACACTGCAAATAAGAGGAGAGCCCAGACAGATCACAAGGGCAGAGAAAACAGACACTCCTCTTGCACAGGTTTTTCCACAGGCATGAGGCACCTGGCTATCATTTGTGCCTTTGAACTGATTTTCTTCATCAGGCATTTGGACTCAGCCCAGCACCAAGGGAACATGAGATGCATAAGAGGTGTGAGAACGACAGCTTTACAGCTACCAGATTAGAACTGCAAATTATCCAAGAGGCAGGGCAAGTTTCTTTAAAAAGAAAAATTTCCATGTCCATATACCACTGAGAAATCCATTCAAGATTTTCACTAAGAGCAAAGGCTGTGGTCTCAATTTTCCTTTTCTTGGGAGTCATAGAGAAGGGCACACAAACAGATATGGGTCACTTTGACAAAGTAGCTTGAATGAATTTTCTTCTTCTCCCATAAAGTTTTGGTTAAGTTTTGTAGTGTTTCATGTAATTAGAAAAGTGGCATCTACAGTATTCTTTGCCTGAAGATTGCAAATCTGGCTGATTAGAAAGTAAGTGCCTGGGATGAGTCAGGGTTATTAGTGCAAAAAAACATCTCACAGGCATACCAGGCAACCAGACTACCCTTCCTGCAGTGGCTGCCAGTGCTCCAGCCTTGTCACTTCCCTGCTTGCAAAGTCACGGCATTCAGAGAAATAATACTTCTAGTGTAAACATTAAGCATCAACAAGCCTAGCACTGCTGTCCAGGCATTATAGAAAAGAAAACCCATCACATTTGGACAGGAAATCAGTCCCAGGGTCAGAAATAGGTCTACAGCATTCTCAGACCTGCATGACTGTCTGCTTCCTGTCCTGCACAATGGGTGCACTGCAAAGGAACTGCTTCCAGCAACAGGAACAAAAGTAACCTTCAAGGTTGCACACTGAACAATTACTTCGCCAGTTGTGTTTTGCTGCCAAGTGGTTTGGTTTGCCAAACTTGGCTCTTTTTCATTTTAGAAGCGTTAAGGAATGGAAATAAGCTGCTTTGTATACTTTCAATGAGGGGATTTATTGGATGGTTGTTGTACTTGATGAAGCCCAGGACTACTCCCTCCAGTATCTGACAGCAGCCCTTGTGTCAAAGGACAGTACCAGGCATCCAGTAACTGAGGAGTACAGCTCTCTTCCTGTGTTTTGCATCATGTCCAATAACTACAAGGGAATTTAGATTATACCAGTGTAAAATCTTGCTTGGCTGCAGTGGTGGGAGAGTTCAGAACCTAGCTTTCAAACAATAAATTAGAAGAGATCTAAAATTAGCATGCTCACTTCTGTGCAACTGGAAATGACTACACCTCATGAAAGAATCTGGAGCCATAAGCCATCCAGAAGCATTCGATTGCACCTACCTCTTAATACCAAAATCAAGTGTTACAAGAGTCTGTCATTGTTCAGCAAGAGAACTGCAACAGGTGAGTGCAACCTTCATTCTGGTTTACATTCTGAAGCACAGTATCATTAAAAACTGAAAACAGAATCCTAAGCTGAGGAATGGGAGGAAAAGGGGGTGAAGAAAGAAGAGAGTAAGCAATTACATCAGATCAGACAAAGCTAGTGTTTGAAGCCACACAATGTTTAGCTTTTCCTTTTATTTGTTTCAAGTTTTGGTGTAGAGAGTATGTGCAGATGCTAATGCAACCTTCCCTGTAAGTGATGGATCTAGCAACGAACAAAGTTTTGGTGTGCTCAGTTTGGTTATAAATGTTTCCTTTAAGTGAAGACCTGTAGTGCCATTGAAACCAAAACTTTGTTACTGTTGGCAAAAAAATAAAGAAACTTTTCTTTACAAGCATTTTTCCACTTAAATTAAAAGCCTGAAGCTTTCCCATAATTCCTTTGGTCTTCTCTCACCAAATTCCATGCTACCTCAAGGCAAGCCCTCTTTTGGAAGTTCGGCTGAATCGCACTGAAGCTGCTAAAATTAACAGAGAAGAATTGCTGTGGTAGAGATTCTCCCTAGTTTCTGAGGAGTTTAAGACTGAAAGACATTACTGATGCCTCAAACAGAGGCTTCAAATTGTCTCTACAAGAGCAAGAGAAAACAAAATCCGATAAGAAGTTCCACTGAAGGTTCCACTGAAGGTGCCTGGCAAAAAATTATCTCCATAAAATGATGTTTTGCTTCCAGTATTTTTGTATGCATTGTGTTTATTCCCCTCATAAGGAAACAAAAGTATCAGTGTAAAAGCACAGCTGAGCTTTTAAGGTAGCACCAGGACACCTACACCCAAGTTGTCATCTTGTTGCTGCTAGGCCTCTTTTTGATTCACATTCACAGAATCACTTCTTGTGCAAAACAAGCAGTCTAAGGAGAATGAATGCCCTCCAAGTTCTAATAAAAATCGTAGAAAAGAATCCAAGATAGCCAACATTTTCCTCCTCCCCAAAATTTACCTGCAGAGAGAGGGGGGCATCTGTGCGTAGACAGGATAGGCAAGCCTAACATTTAGGGAATCATTGTGTTGGACAAGAGATGTCTGCTGGTAATGAAGAACCAAATCCTTAAGTGTGCTGTACAGGTTATACGGTTCTGCAAACCCATAACCTCTTGGAGTGCTGTAGATCACACAGTGCTTCACTTCTCCATCAGCTCTGCAAGGAAAAGAAACAGGAGAGTTTAACATCAAAGGACAAACCCAAAGTGACAGTCTATTAACAATTAACTAACACAGCAACCCTGCCAGTCACTAAATTACATAATGGAGGACCCAGTGGATGCAAGTAGAGGAGATTAATATAGTCTGTGAAGAAACAGTGCTTCAGGGCATGCGATTAAACACTCTTGCATAATAATCCACATAAGAGGCCTCTTCTCCCCCAACAGAACAGCCTCCTAGTGCATTGTTCTCCAAATGTTTCTTGGAAAAAAAAGAAGTCAAGAGCTTAACCAAGAAGATAAGCACCTAAACTGAGCCATGACTTTTGAGTTCAACTTATCTGGATACCTTTCCACTAAGTGAAGAAGCCAAAGCCCACAAATTCTTAGCGCCTAAAGAGTATTTCATGAAATGCAGCACTAGGCTTCAGTGTGCATTTTTTTAATGTGAAGCATGGCATGAGTTCAAGTTGGTTCATTATCTGAAGTCATAGCGACTGAGTCCCTAACTTGGCAAAGCAGTCACTGCAACACAGTATTTCCAAAGCTGCTAGAAAAAACTTATGTGCCAGAAAGTTGGAGTATTATGTTATCCCTGTACTGGAGCCTATTATAATCCAAGTCACATGTAGGAACAGGTTACATTATGCCAGCCCTTTCCTAGCTTGTGGTACAATACCAACCAAGCAAAAGCATCTGATGAGTCCATCACTTCAGTGACAGTGACAAACAGTACCTTGAACATAGCAAATACTACAATCTTCAGTTACTTTGAGGTCATATACCTTCGCATATTCATTTCTCGGACTTGCTTTCAGAAGCAATTAACCTCATGTGAAATAAATCAGTGAAAGCCATTTTGCACTCCAGAGTAGGCTTGAAGGATCTTTAGATAATGGAATCTAGAGTATTTCTGACCTCCATTACACCAGCATAAGATGAAGAGAAACATAAGAAATCAATGTAAGGCTGTGTGAATGTCATAAAAAATATGGCTCACAAATAATGTCTCCTCTGAAGCTTCACTGTTACCTTAAACATACAAGATCTACAGATGGGCATGTCTGAAAATGAGAACAGAAGGAAGATACTACAGCTTTACAGCCCCATTTACCTTCTTCCCATGTGTTCCTTGTCAGGGAGAAATATGGGAGAATTTGGCCTTAATTTATGCAAGAGCTTCAAGTTGGGATAATTCAGAATTCTGTACTAGCTACTGTGGTGACTGCAGAGACTGCTAGGACTACAGTTATTGCACATTCAAAGCACATTTTTTCGCAACAAAGCTTTTACCATGCTAGTCTTCCTGCAAACACTCAACACATTCCAATGGGTAGGCCTAGGCTATGCCTGGTGTTTGTTCTCCAAAATAAAGAGCTGTGGTGGAGATTTATGAATTGAGTAGTTAGCACAAAAAGGAAAATAGACTTACACCACAGAACAAGCATAACATCCTTTCTTGCTACTCTCACGAATTAGAAATGCTCCATCAGGTTTCCCACAGAGCAAGTCTTCTGCTTGGATACGGTTGAGATCTCCAACAAACCAAGTTTTCTCATCATGATGTGGCAGGTTTTCATCTTCTTCATTCACAAAGTATGTGCTGAAGCAGAAATAAAATTTGTTAACTTAACCAGTGGTCAGTAAAGGAGTTAATAAACAGAGTGATTTATTTCTGCAGAAGTCATTCAAAGAAACACCAGAACATACCTAAACTGGGAGGTCAGACTCCTAACAGACAGATATTAAAGGCTTCAACTACAAACTTGATTGTTCCAACTCTGTTTAATCCTCTATGTTTCAGCAAAGTTGCTGCCTCATATCACAAAGTTCCCCCCAGGAATTTCTCCCTTTTTCTGCAGTTCTTTTTTCTACAGTCCTTTACTGAGAGGACTCATGTTTTGTATTACTGATCCCCACAACAGAAAACACTTATTAGTGGCACACTTCTCTGTAAAATCATATGTATAGTGACACTTACTCATCAATATTTTCATTTTTGATCCCCAGCCAGTCGTTTATTCGCTTCTGTCTCACTCCTTTGTGATTGAGCCATCTGCCAGAAGAAGAAAGCATTAACACTTTAGAGTACATGTATGGTTGGTTGTTTTTTTTACTGAGCAAGCTGAAGCTTAGTCACAAGATTACAAACAAAACAGTCTGGGGCTTAGTTTGTTCTCCAGCAGCAAAAGCCATAAGAAAGACCACAGATTCCATAAAAGCACTTCCTAGCACCATAGAGTCATACAATAGTTAGGGCTGGAAAGGACTTTAAGATCATCTAGTTCCAACCCCCTGCCATGGGCAGGGATACCTCACACTAAACCATGTCACCCAAGGCTCTGTCC